>LPNX011044899.1:34123-36623 GCA_001517045.1 Pseudotsuga menziesii | reverse complement strand
TAAATAAATATTTACCTTTCATTATATTTCATCGTTTACGATGACAACGATGATGATGATGACGATGACGATGATAGAGATGACGATGACGATGATGATGATGATGATATGAAGTAATTAATTTGATCTAGGTTTATTTTTAATTTTAAAAATAGTTTTAATGATGATGTTGATGATGTTAATGATGATGATGGCGATGAAGATGAAGATGATGATGAGGGTAATTATGATGACGATGATTATGATGATGATTATTACGATGATGGTGATGATTATATATGATGATGATGATGATGTTAGTTGTAACTCTTTAAAAAAAAAATAAGATAAATGAATAGGTCTATGATGATGATGATGATGAGGATAATGACGATGATGATGAAGATGATGATGATAATAAAATGGTTATGATGATTATGACAATAATGACGATTATGATGATGGAAATGATTATGACTATGACGATGATTATGATGATGACGATTATTATGACAATGATGATGACGATGATGAAGATGATGATGATGGTGATGATGAAGACGACGACGATGATGATGATGATGATGAAGATAATGATGATGCTAATTATGATGATGATGATTATGATGATGATGTTGATGATTATATATGATGATGATGATGATGATTATGTTGATGATGAGGATGATGAGGATGACGATGATGATGATGACTATGATGATGAAGATGATGATGATGAAGACGATGATGATGATGACAATGATGATCAACATGATGGTGATGGTGATGGAGATGATGTTAGTAACTCTTTTTTTTAAATAAGATAAAAGAATAGGTTTAATTAAATATTTACCTTTCATTATATTTCATCGTCTTCTTCATCCATGTCATCATCTTCTTCATCCAAGTCATCATTTATATCATCAGATCCAGATTCAACATTGTAAGGGTTGGCCATATCATCATCATCATCATCATCAGTTACACTCATCATGTCATCGTCTGTATAATCTTCATCAGCATTGTCTGTTACATCATCTGATTCAAATAATGCTTGGAGTACATCTTCTGTTGGATCATCATCATCACCTAACTCATTTGGATCATGCTCTTCATCATCATATCCTTCTTCCAGAGAACCCTCTTCATTAGCATCCTCTAGGTTATACTTTACCAGCCTTCCCCTTAGGATCGTGTCTCACAATAAATGACCAACCTGCTTTACCTGGAACCTCTAAGTAAAATACCTATTCACATTGGCTTGGAAGAACATAGGGCTTTGTTCCTAGCTCAAAAAAACTTGTGTTTACCATGGTAAATCCATTATCATGTTCAATAATAGTTCTATTGGGATCACATTGATTCAATCGTAACCCGTACCATTTGACAATGAATAGAACTATCTTAAAGGATTTAAAGTCACACTGTATAATATCTTTGAAATACCCATAGTATCAATTTTTTTGAGACTTCTGGATGTCTGTCACTTCTAGATGAAACATTGGTCACCTCAAAGACAGCAAATATCCCAGAATATGATTTTTTCTTTGTTTCATCGAATTTTTTGATCCGATATCTACCTCCATTGCAGACCATAGCCTTATGGTGTTTTACCTGCAATAAGCAATACATGAAAAGATTACACAACCATTCAGTCCTTATGTAGCAATACATGGAAAAGAACAACATGTATGTCAAAATGTAATTTGCAAAATAAAATATTTAGAGGGACTGATTAATATGCTTGCCATTTTGTCTTTTAAACCATATGCCAAATCGATTTCTCTTTCTGTTAGATTTCTATCTCCATTGTGTTGTGCTGATTTTACCAATGAAGCCACAATTTCCCATGATATTCCATGACCTGATTTTTTGCATCATTCAATCCATATCTTCATCCAGTCAAGATTGTTTGTGATGTATAAATGAATTGCATCCCATTCTCGACCAACTGTTTGATGACAAAAACCATTAAAATGAAAGAAAGGTGTAAATCTCCTGAACAAACTATATGCTCTTAATTGAATCAATAACTAGAAAATACAATTAGAATATGAATGATATAATAAACATCCACTAGCTAATAATTACCTTTAAGCTTCTTCAATCTACCTTTCCCCTTTAGTTGCTCCCCCTCAAAAATTTTATTGGAGTCCGGATCACAAATGTGATGTAAATTGAGCTTTGACGCTAAAATAGGAAGATATTCACTAGCATACAACATGTTTTGGTATACTGTATATCCTTCCATCTTAGAACCCTCAGAATGTGCTTGTTGTCTCACCAAACCCTTCATAAATTTCAAGTGCCTCTCAACCATCCACATGGACCTTGAGTGCATGAGTCCACACAACTCAATGTCCTCAACTTGGTGTATGAGGTAGTGTTCCTATGCATTGAAAAATGTCGAAGGTGGATGCTTATGCATTTCACACATGAGACAAGGAATTTCTCTCCTCTAATACTTTATATCTTCTTTATGGATTTCTTTAGATGTCAACCATATACAAGTGACGCAAAC
>LPNX011044899.1:0-34007 GCA_001517045.1 Pseudotsuga menziesii | reverse complement strand
GACATAACAATAATAATTACCTTGATGAAGATGTGCCAATCATGTGTTTTGACCCCCACAAAATCACCTTTTTTGGTTATGATATTCTTCAAGTTCACACAAAATCCAGTGGGAAATTTAATTTTCTGCATTACTTCTTTGACAACATTGCTTTGTTGCTCTGTAAACATTGATGGAATTGAGTTTATATTAACTTGTTCTCCGTTGCTATGAAATTGGATGACGTCTTTCATTACATGGTTGCTTTCTTGAATGTCTTTGCAAGCTTTCAAAACTTTATCTTTCTCCCTCCTTAGCTCCAGTAGTCACCATAATGTTTCAGTAACATTCTTTCCAATATGCATTGTATCAAACAAATGAGCAGTTTGTAGGTGCTCATAGTAGGGAAACCTGCTGAATTGAATAGGATAACTTTTCATTCCTCGTGGAAGCCCATTAATGCCTTCATGATCACGATGGACATCATGAATATTATTTTATAAAGAAATTACATCATAAATCAAATATGGCCACTACAATAAACAACTCACGATAAAAATTAAAATATATAACAATTCATATACAATGATCCATATGTACCATGATGACGATTTCTATTGTACTGCATCTTCCAAAGGTGAGGTGTCATTCTCTATGGTTTTAATGCAGTCTCATGCTTCCCATTGAAATTTTTTTTTATTTGTTCTATACCTGTGATTCTTAGAGAGGAAATGCCTATACTCATCAAACACCTCCTAGACATGCAAATTTACCCTTTGTCTAAAGACCTACAATATTTAGATATGGAATATCTATGTCAAATATATTCATATATAAACTATTCTAACTACTCCATATAATTAAATGCAATTAAAGTGGAACCTAAATTACAAACCACAAAATGAAGTTAACCCAGGGGCATCATGTATTGTCCATACAACCATTGCATGGAATTGAAATTGCATTTGTCGTATTGGTCTAGATACATCATACATAGTGATGACATTCCATAACTTCAGTAGCTCATCTATAAGAGGTTCGATGTATACATTCATATATTTGACTTGGAACTTACCTGATTGATTTGAAGTACATATAAAATATATCATTATGAGAACCATTCACGAACCATTAAGATATATAAACCATGCACAAGAGTAAAATAATAGATATATATATATATATATATGAAATTAGGAAACATAATACGAAAAATGAGATGCCACAACTACACTATAAATAAAACAGTTGTAGACAAAAGAAACCTGGAATAATCATCAACAACATTATGTGCTCCCTCTTTATTGACAACCATGGAGGATTGTTATTGTTGATAACAAAAATAATCCACACCGTGTCAATTTGATTTCATCTGTGTAAATGTATTAACACCATCTGCTGCCAAAGAAATCCTAATATTACGTGGTTCTTCTTTAAAGTGAGGCCACTTTTCCTCCATATCTCTAAAAGTAGAACCATCTGCAAGAATTCAGATAACATCATCTTGACTTATGTTCCTGGCATGGTAATCCATAAATTGTGCTATGTTTTTGCACTTGAACAGTCATTGAAAATGTTGAATGATGGGAATATAATGAAGAACCTTGTGAGGCACCTTTTTTGTTACTTTATTTGTATGATATCTACTTACATGACATTCTGGACATTCTGTTGCAAATTCATGCTGATTATAATATATAACATGGTCATTGGGGCATGCATGAATTGCTTCATAATGCATTCCAATCTCTTTCATGATGGAAGATAAATCTCGATATGTGCGAGGTAAAATATTTGATGGTGGTAACAAAAATTCAGCTATTAAGCTACAAAAAAAATAAAAAATAGTTAATGTAATAAATAAATAATATTAGCAAAACACGCTTCATTCGTACGATGATCAATAATGAGTTAACAATACAATTATTAGAGGAATACAGATAAACTTTACCACGATCCTATATATCTGATGGATTATTTTACATACCTTAGCATCCATGTGATTGCAATGTTTGAAACACCATTCATAACCTTCAAGTTAATTATCAACAATACAGCAGAGAGAAGATTTGTTTTGGAGCCTTCATAAAGGGGTTCATATGCCTTATTGAGAAGAGGTATATCGTGAACATCATCAAAGTCATCATTGTTTTCATTATCATCATTATCGTCATCATCCATTCTAACATTAAATGAATCATGGATCAATGTATTTGTACCATCATCTTAAACTACATTATCAGTATGATCATCTTGTTCAATATGATCATTCACTTGTTCTCCATTAAACATGCATGCTCCATGATCCTGATCCTGAACTTGTTCTGAAAGCACTTCCTCTAGACGATATGTTGTAGGGTGTCTTTCCTTTAATATAAATACATAGAAACATCAATAGATATACATTAATATATGAAAAATAAAAATAATTCATACAATTACCAAAACAAATAATATAAAAAACTTTATAATGCTAAACCTACAAATGGACGATATTCGTTCCCCCCTTTAGCATGTCCATGTTCCCTGCAATGTTTTGTGGCTGTTGAGATCAATATTCTTCTCCTCTTAAATCCCCTGCATTGAGTACACAAAAAATAACATTTTCCATCACCCCTTCGTTTCGCTGCATCCCATAGTCTAGCAAGAAATTGTCGGTTGTCTTTGTTTCGATCCAGAATATTTCTATTTGACATTTTGTCACAAAATTCATGAATGAATATAACCAGTTGTCTTAAAAAATCAAGATCACGCATCACAAATTTGTCCAACTGAGAGAAGTCGAAGAATAAAAAATCCTAGAAAACTGTCTGTTGAAGAAAAAGAAAAAAACACACAATCGCCCATTGAAGAATAAAACAATTCCTGAAAACTTTCGTCGAGGAACAAATAATTTTCGCAAATTGTTCATCACTTCTACAACAAACATGTCGAAATTTTTTAAAAAGTTTAAATTTATAATGGCCCCATTGTCAGATATCCGACGCCTTGAACATAGTTATCGTTGAAAATATGGGACCAACAATTTCAAATCTTTCAAATTTGACATTATTTTCTTTCAAAAAAACCTACGATATAACGTCGGATATCTGACACTAGTGCGTCGAAAAACCTATGAATCAAGTGTCGAATTTCAGACACATATACGTCAAAAAACCAACTCCAAAGTGTCAGATATGTGACATCATAGATGTCAAAAAACTGATGCCAATGTGTCAGATATTCAACACACGGGTGCGTCGAAAACCCACCACCACAGGGGTCAAAAATTCGACGGCACTATAAAAATTTCCTGATCACTGTACTTCTTAATGATTGTTGTCTGACACATCCATATGAAACTTCGGATGACGTCAGATTTTGTCGTCGGATTTTGGGTTCAAATCCTGTTGTGGAAGGTCCAAATGAAATTTCGCAAGATGTTCCAACTAGGGAACAAAATGTAATTTCTATGGAAAACGTTTCCAACCCTGCTAATGAAACAGTGACATGTGGTCATCCATACAACTTCACTATGTTGAATAGTCCTGAAACAAGTCTCGTTGGGAAAACTCTCATAAGTCCCAACTGAAGAAACAAATTCTGCTCAAACATGTGGTGTTAGAAAGAGGACAAGCGAGGATACCTCAATGCGAAGTTTCATACACAGAGTAGTAGTGCTTTTGGAGATGCTGTAGAAATAATATCAAACATTTTCGCATAAGAATTTGGAAAACTAGGGCTTCCTATTTCGGGAGCTTCCCTCCACTGTTTTCAGAAAAGGAGTACATAGGATATATCAACTTGAGAAGGAGCATCTTTCTATCCAATCAGATCTAAAAGATTCCAAGTTTTGAAAATTAGGGTTTCGCTGACAAACCCTAGATCAGCCAGATCCAAAACCAAGACAGAAACCTCAAATCGGTAAGATATACTCTTTTGCTATTTACATTTGATGTTCTCATTACAAAATGACCTATCACACCATCTTGATGAAAAGCTCAGTGAAGATGAAAACTTTCGAGCATGGAAGTATAGGATTTCACTGGTTCTTGAAGAAAATGAATTGGACACCTACATAAGTGGAGAGGTTCTAGTTCCAGAGGGAGATAAGGCTAAGTCCTTACACAAGAAGAACCTGGTCAATGCCAAGAGTATTATTGTTGATTCTATCAAGGGTCACCTTATACCACAAGTATCTTCCCTAAAGAAACCTAAAGAGATGTTTGATTCCTTGACCAAGATATTTTGAAAGGTAGAATATAAATCGGAAGAAGTGTAGGAACTGCGTGATCCTTGAAGAAATTGACTTGGATGAGTACTTCAGTAGGAAATGTCTAGGAGATAGAGGGATATGAGGCCAAGTCTAGAGTCAAGAGAATCATTGGAGATTCTATTAAATATCATCTCATCCCTCATGTGTGATCCTTGAAGACACCAAAAGTAATTGTTCAATGCTATGACGAAGCAATCGAAGAAGAATGAGATATGGTTATAACCACCTTGAATGGCCTCCTAGGATCATGGGATTTATTCATTCAAGGAATGTGTTCCAGAACGAAGTGATTACCTCCAAAATAATCTGGAAAGAGTGCGTGACAAGAACAAGCTTGAATCATAATAAGAAGAGAAAAAGTGAGCAACTAAAGATCAAGCTCTCATTATCCAAATAAGATCCCTCAAGCGATGAGGAATACAAAGGACTCAACTCTTGAAGAACCTCTTATCCATCTTAGAATTTGGATAAGAAATGATGTTGTTATGAATGAAGAAGATGATGAAGTTGAAGGCTCAAGAAGGAGTCTACCCACGAAACAAATCAAAGATAAGTATTAAATTGTCATTTAATGATATTTTTTTGTTATGCATTTGTTTATATTCAGTTGATGTGTTATGCATGATAGAGTGTTTTCATTAATGATAGTATACTACTAATATGCATGCAATGGGTAAGTAGCTCATGGTGCTATACAAATATCCATTGCTACTTATCTAGAATAAAACCTCTTTGCCGACATATTGGATAAGTACACAATATCAATGATGTCATGGTAGAGATGGAAGGCATCTAGAAAGTTTATGTGAAATATGGATGAATGTTGTATTGGCTAAAATAGTTGCATGATTATATCTTTATGCATAATAATTTACCGTTATGAATACGCCTTATGAAATTTTTCTAACCATACAACTGGTGCATTTAACTTGTAGAAAAGATCCTGTACAATCGCCTACAAGAAAAAAAGGATGAGACTTGTTCCAAAGAACAAGTGAAGACAGTTCAAGATTCACTCTAATAATCCAAAATGAAGAATGATGACTAGAATGCGATGTCAAAGACCTGAAGGGAAGTCCGTAGTATCTTCCATATGGATCTGCAAGATCTAGCATGTAGTAGGATACAAGGAAAGATTCATAACATGAGGCTTCTCACGGAAAGAAGGCATAGACTACAAAGAGACATTTGCAGCCACTAGAAGTTAAGACACATGATAGGAAGAATCATGTATGCAAATGAAAGAAGTCCTTGTACAAGCTCAGAAAGCAGCCATGGGATAACACATACATAAAGATCTTGAAGATCACCTAGAGTGATGAAGATCTTAACCTTTGCTACAAGGTTGAAGATGAAATACTATAGAGGATGACAAGCTCACAGATGGGTGTGAGAAGAACTTTTGAAAAGGTTCAAGATAGAGGATCTTAGTACCCAATGACCCTAGATGGATACATAGAATATTAGTAGCAGAGGAAGCTACTTGTCCCTCCGGTATAGAATGTTTCAATGCATAGAGTACGAAAGGAAGAGGTAGAATGATGCTCCGCTTCAGAGGGAGTGACTACAAAATATTCTGAGGTTTGACACGGTATGACAGGATGTACAGATTATTGATGGCTCTATGATTTACTGAGAGTAAAGAAGATTCCAACCTTTGCTTCAAGGTTGAAGGAAGAATACCAGTGATGCTCCTGTTATATGTCGATGACTTGTTCCTAATAGAAAATAGGAACTCATTAAAGTTTCAAGAAGGAGACTTGATGCCGAGTTCGAGATGAAGGACTTGGATATGATGCACTATTTTCTAGGCATGGAGGTGTGGTAGAATGCAGATGGAATCTCCCTGGGAAAAGGGAAGTATGCAGTAGAGATACTGAAGAGGTTAAGGATGATGGAATGCAAGGCCATGACCACACCTATGGCATCGAACCTGAAGCTATTGAGTGTTGCTTCATCAGAGACGATTGATGCCACGATGTATCGTCAGATGATTTGTTCCTTGATGTACCTAATGAATACAAGACCAGATATTTGCTTTGTCATGAACACATTGAGCCAGTCCGATGGATCCAAGACATGTTCACCTGATGGTTGCAAAGCATACAGTGAGGTACCTAAAGGGTACAGTTGATTATGGGCTCAAATATGAAGTGAATCAGAAGATTAACCTGTAATGTTATGTGGATTCAGATTGGGTAGTGCCATTGATAGGAAGAGCACTTTGGGGTGTTGCTTCAGTATGAGATCAGGTGTGATCTCTTGGTTTAGCAGGAAGCAGTCCTGCATGGCGCTGAGAACAACCAAGGAAAAATATGTTGCCACTTTCTCGGTTATTTGGGGGGTAGTATGTTTCTTTTCAAAACTATTATTTGATTTGATTGATATGACTTGCATTTTTTATATGATGTAGAGAGGAGCAGTGAAGCTCCAGCATATGATCCAGATCGATGTCTTTCGAAAGAGGGAGTGATTATTTCTAGCATAGATGGTGAGGAAAGTTTTTTGAGCATAAATCCTGGCGAAGCTCATGGGTTACTCAGATGTAAATAGTCTTGTAGGTTTTCCTCAAATGTAATCAGTCTTGGTGAAGCTCACAAGTTATCCTTGGATGTAATCAGCCTTTATGTGATTCTATGCTAGAAATGGACAGAGTGAAGTTCGAGTACTTCAAGGAGAATCTTGGTGTTCTCCAGATCGAGGTTCCTTCCAAGGGGAAGTGATGAGTCCATGAGCCTTTCTGACATGGTGGCAGGATTGGGGCCTCCCATGGTTAGATGTAAGTGCAGAGCCTTTCTGACATGGTGGTAGGATAGGACTCCCATAGTTATATGTAAGTGCAGAGCCTTTTTGACATGGTAGCATGTTGGGACTCCATTAGTCAGATGTAAGTGTAGAGCCTTTCTAACATGGTGGAAGGATGGGCCTCCCATGGTCAGATATAAGTTCTGAGCCTTTTTGACATGGTGGCAGGCTAGGCCTCCCATGGTCAGATATAAGTGTTGAGCATTTCTGGCATGGTGGAAGGTCGGGCCTCCCATGGTTAGATATAAGTGCTGAGCCTTTTTGACATGGTGGCAGGTCGAGCCTCCCATGGTTGGATGTGAGTGTTGGGACTTTCTGACATGGTGGTAGGCTGGACCTCCCATGGTCAGATATAAGTGCTAGATGAACCTTTCTGACATTGTGGCAGGCTGGGCCTCCCATGGTCATATGTGAATGCTGGGACTTTCTGACATGGTGGAAAGTTGGGCCTCCCATGGTCATATGTGAGTGTTTGGCGTGCCATTCTAACATGGATACTAGATGTGTTCCTACCATGGTCAAATGTAAGTGCTGGGTGGGCCTTTCCGACATGGTGGCAGGCTAGACCTCCCATGGTTGGATGTAAGTGCTGAAGAATACCTACCTTGAGGCTAGGCCTACAACCAGCATGAAAAAGGGATGGCTCTGTAGAACTTCCTATGATGAGTAGAATCGATATATAGCACCATTTGATTGAGATTGCGGAAGCAGTGTTGATGATGATCTAGTGATGATATAGCTTTGATGATGATACAGTGATGATCCAGTGATGATCTAGCTTTGATGATGATCTAGTGACAAATACTTGTGCTGATGAATTTTGTTAAGAGAATACCTTCCTAGTTAAGAGGGAGTGTTGATGTATTTGTAAATTCAGAATGTATTCACTTGTATATCTTATATTGTACCCCAATGTCCCTATCGAGAGAATCATTTGTATTTCATTGTACCCCGATGTTCCTGTCAGGAGAATCATTAATATAATAAAGTAATTTAAATTCATTGAGGTTAACCCTCCATTGTAAGTCAAGGAAATAGTCCCCACAATTGAGTTGAGGTTAACCCTCAGTTGAGGTCCCCATAGTTGAGGGGCACTAGGGTTATTAGACACTCCTAGAGAAGTCAGCCCTAGTAAGTAATTATCAAGTTAGAAACTAGTATAAATAGAGAGTGAGCCTCTCTATTTGTCACACACACTCACCCAGCTATAGCACGTAGGTGAGAGAAGAGAAACTCACACAAGTGAGAGAGAGAACAGTTGTTGGAGATTATCTTTCTGTCTTTGGTATTACTGCTACAATTTGGTGCCCATTCTATCTCTGAGGAAGTTTCAGGGTTTTATCCTTTATGGTTTCCCCGAGTAAAATATTTGTGTCTATTGTCTCTTGTGATTGATTGTTGTGCATGTTATTATCTCAGATAAGATCCTAAGATAATACTGTCTAATTGATAAAAATCTAACATTCCATATGGAGCTCGTAAATATAATTTGGGAGTGAGTGCCTCCATCTAGTATAAGATGAAGAAATAATTGGATTTTGTATTTTTCCACAGATTGGTTCCTAGTTTATACAAGTCGCGGTTTACACAGTCAGGCAGACATTTTTTCAGGTTGGTTCCTGAATTTTGTGAGTTGGTGCTTATGAATATTGAAGTTGTTGTAGTTTGGCGCCTATAACCAATAGATTTTTACTTGTGGATCATGTCGTTTCATGAAATGAGTTGGTGTTCATGTTTGTAGACTGCATTCTCCTACTAATGTTATAATTCATTTTATTTATAGATATACATATGATTATTCTTCGATCTTTCTGTGTAATTGTGCTTGTTTTCTATTGAAAATTTTTAAGAAGTGGAAATTGATTAATTGTGAAATAATATGATATATGCACTTATATTGAGAGAGTGGGATATTGTCAAGCCACAAAAGCATTCCCTATATGCCTAAATCATGTTTTTTATGTATTCTACTATCATCCAGTTCTAATAGATGGTCCATCGTACCCACTTGAAACTACAAAGGAAAAGGAAGCAACACAAATGATACCCAAGAGTAAAAGGGAAGAAAACTAAAGACTATTATGATAAGTTAAAAGAAAACCATGGGGAAAAATAGAAGAATATTCTCATTCATAAAAACCCTAGGATCACTTTTAGTCTACAAGGAGTAGAGGTAGATTGAAAGAACAGAACATAGATCTATGGAGGCACTTATATGGAAGAGAAATAACACAATCGATATCTTGTAGTTGGTTTTGGATAAGTAATGCAATAAATGGATCTATATAAATCTGAGACTAACCCAAATCGTGAATGAGCCTCATCATGAAAAAGAAAAGGACTCTATTGATTTGATTAAAAATTACATGAGAATATATCCCATTTATAGCAATTTAAGAGGCCCAATATTAGCTAAGAAAATATGGGTGGATGAGAATGTTTGCATGAGCTTACATTCAAAAGGGCTAGTTGCATTGGAAAACATCAACACTAACACCCCCACCCCCCATTAGCGAAACATAGGGAGTAAACAAAGAAAACAAAGATGAGTCACAGTAATGAGGCATGCTAAGGTACCCATGTACAAACTCTCACAAGCAAAGAACATGAGAAAAAACCAAATAATACAAACTCCTCTCCAAAAGAGAGTCAATCACCAATGTTGAAAAATGCACATTCCAAAGTGCTAAGGAAATGAAATTTGAATGCACATATCCAAAATAAATGTATCCTATAGAATTGAGCCTCAATACAAAATACTTGATTAGGGACTCATTTACAATCAAGAAAATATCATATATCAAGTGTCCCTATGGATGCCAATCCATCTCAACAGAGTGCATGGGTTGCTGGCCACTACAATCATCAAATCAATATAGGAATCAATGTTGTGTACAAGGCTCACTCCAATGATGATTGATATCAATTGAAATTGTTGAGTAAAAAATAACCCAAGGAAGCATTGCATACTCCCCCACACGCCCCACAATGTTGAATTTAGTGGAAAAGATTATCGCAATGGATGTCATAGTTGATGGTGAAAGTATGGAGGTATCAACTAAAGGTGACAAAGTTGCAAAACAACCTAATAAAGAAACACTCCAAAGTTGTGAGCTTGAAAATACCACGAAACAACGAAGTACAATCTGTGAAGGAAAATGTCTGGTTACACTCTTAATACTATCTACATGAGTGGCACATAATCCACTACTCAAAGGTGCAAAATGGGAGGTACCTTAAATAAAAACCATCATAAACAACAATCCTTGATCTAGGTATGTTGTGGACACAACTACCTCCCTTATTTTTCTTGATCTTGGAATAGAGAAGTAAACCACCCCACCCCCCATATTGAATTTTGGGTTTCTAAGTGTATTTTAAATTGATCTGTAAATAATGAATAATCTGAACAATGTTTGACTACTTGAATTTCCATTAGTTCCTTAATGATAATTTTTATAGATGCTACATTTGTTCTTGAATAAGTTGTTTGCACTATGATGACTTAGTGGTTTTTCTTTATTTGAAGATGTACTTTTCAAGAACAAATGTAGCATCAATAAAAATTATCATTAAGGAACTAATGGAAATTCAAGTAGTCAAACATCGTTCAGATTATTCATTATTTACATATCAATTTAAAATACATTTAGAAACCCAAAATTCAATATGGGGGGCTACTTCTCTATTCCAAGATCAACAAAAAGTAAGGGAGGTAGTTGTGGCCACAACATACCCAGATCAAGGATTTTTGTTTATGATGGTTTTTATTTAAGGTGCAAAATGGGAGGTACCTTAAATAAAAAACATCATAAACAACAACCCTTGATCTGGCTATGTTGTGGCCACAACTACCTCCCTTACTTTTCTTGATCTTGGAATAGAGAAGTAGCCCATGAACCCCCCCTCATATTGAATTTTGGGTTTCTAAGTGAATTTTAAATTGATATGTAAATAATGAATAATCTGAATGATGAATACCACAAAACAATAAAGCACAATCTGTGAAGGAAATTTTCTGGTTACACTCCTAATACTATCACATGAGTGGCACATAATCCACTACTCAAAGGTGCAAAATGGGAGGTACCTTAAATAAAAACCATCATAAACAACAATCCTTGATATGGGTATGTTGTGGCCACAAATACCTCCCTTACTTTTATTGATTTTGGAAGAGATAAATCCCACCCCCATATTGAATTTTGGGTTTCCAAGTGTATTTTAAATTGATATGTAAATAATGAATAATCTAAATGATGTCTGACTACTTGAATTTCCATTAATTCCTTAATGATAATTTTTATTGATGCTACATTTGTTCTTGAATAAGTTGTTTGCATTATGATGACTTAGTGGTTTTTCTTTATTTCATGATGTACTTTGACATGACCAATGATAAGGATTAGATGGTTGATTGAGCGTTTTAAGTTTAGTTTTTGAGTTCCTTTATATTGCTCTTGATTACTTTATACATGTTCCCCAATCCTTATCTCCAATTTTGATTTTTCCTTTCCTTTCCAAGTTCGAAAACTATTTGAGAATTATCTGGTGTACTTTCCACCTTTGTGCATTGTCTTAGAAACCTTAATTCCTCCTTCTAAGTTGGGTAAGGTATTAAATTGAAACTCTTCTTAACGTATATCCAAGAAAAATATTGAGGAGAGAAAAAAATCATGTCTAATAAGGGTGAGAACGCGAAGTTGGGTAACACTTCCGTGAGAATCGGGTGTCCAAACAACATAGCGGACGTTATTCAGTCAAATAACTATATTTATTCGTCTGAATAATGCATTTATTTGGCCGAATAATTATCATTATTTGGTTGAATAACAAATTCTTTATTTGGCCGAACAAACTTAATGGTGAACTGTTTAATTAGACAGAATGCATAGCTGGCCAGTAATTTTTACGGTTGTTTCAATACTTATTCAACTGAACAATTATGCGGCCGAATACTTGTTCAGTCGAATAATTGTTCGGCCGAATAATTTTTCAGCTGAACAAGTATTTGGTCGCATAATTGTTCGGCCGAATAATTATTTCACATAAAAGGTCAGCTTCAGCCCCATTTTCGTTGTATTTTCCTACAATCATTTGTTTTCATCCTGTTGTGTTTCTCCTGCCACCCGATTTGTTTGTTGTTTCCCATCATCCCCATCCACGTCACCGTTCCTCCTGACGTGGACATACGCCATCCTGGCACCCCGCTACCTGTCTAGTTTCCTCTCGGCGTGGAGGTTTGCTTGTGGAGGTCACTTCATGATGGTCTATTCGGCGTGGAGGCTGTGATGGTCTATTCGGTGTGGAGGCTGAACACTATTTAGTTTCCTTTCGGCATTGAGGTCTGTTTGTGTTGGTCGCTTTGTGATGGTCTATTCGGTGTGGAGGTTTGTTTGGCATGGAGGTCTGTTCGTGGAGGTCACTTCATGGTGGTGTTTGTGATCTTTTCTTGGAGGGTCTATTCGTGGTCTGGTCTTGCTGTGTTGCCCTTTATCAGGTAAATTTTTATGAAATTGCTTTTATAATCCGAAACGTTGAATATGTGATTTATCTCTTGTTGTATTCAATGGCATTCGTTTTACGTCGTAGTATTGCAGAGTTAAAGTTTGCATATGTTAATTGGTATTGTATAATTCTTATAATTTTAATTTTAGTTAATATCTATATGTCGAAGGTAGTCGTCCATGAACTCTGTCCATGTTAACAGAGTTGATGAACTCTATCCATATTTGGACAGAGTTGATGAAACCTGTCTACATTTGTACAGAGTTCAAAAGACTTTAATAAAAAATTGATTAAACCATTTCAAAAATTCCTGCCCTTAATGTTGTTGTCCTCTTTATTAAAGTTTTAAAAATGTAATTTATATGGTAATCTGCCAAATTATGAATAGATGCTTTAAACCTAGTTGAAAATGCGGAGATAGGTGGACAGAGTTGAACTCTGTCCAAATTGACAGGGTTGATGAATTATGTCCAAATGTGGACAGAGTTGATCAACAGAAAATATCAAGGTAGGATTCCATTTATTTTTTATCACCCAACGCTATGAGTTGAATTTATTGCTTTTTAAATTGTAATCCAAAGGATTTTTTTATTCATGACCATCGATAAATTTTTGTTAATTTTAATTATAAATTCTATGTTTTTAAAATTTGATATAATCTATTTTAATTAGAATGAAATATTTTTAACTTAAATTATATTTAATAATTTAAATAAAATGGACAGAGTTGATGAACTCTGTCCATTTGGACAGAGTTGTTCAACACTCAGATGGACAGTTCATGAACTCTGTCCAGATGGACAGAGTTGAAGAACTCTGTCCACATGTGGACAAAGTAAATCAAATCTGTCCAAATAGACAAGACAATGGATTATACTTAGCAAAACATAGTTCATGCAGAGTTCATCAACTCTTTCCCTGATAACTTTACTTAGCAAAACGTATTTTAGTAGGTTTAACATAAATCATAAAAAAAAAACATTATTACACATAAAACAACAGATTTTTTTATTACCGATATGTTTGATCTTATGTATTTTTAATCTAAATCATAAAAGAAACATATAACTTTTATAATGCTTATTAGTTACAATTTATACTTACTATTATATTAAGATATTGTGCATTTTTTTAAATTTTAATATAAGTTCATAGGTATAATAAGGAAGATATTTGTATTAAATCTGTCCATGGACAAAGTTCATGAATGAATACTCTGTCCATAGACAGAGTTGATTAACTTTGTTCACATGAAGTGATGAACTTAACTCTATCCATGTGGACAGAGTTGATGAACCCTATCTATGTGGATAGAGTTGATGAACTCTGTCCATGAAGAGTTCATCAACTTTGTCCATGCAGAGTTCATCAACTCTGACTCTGATCAGTTTACTTAGCATAAGGGATATTTTTTATGATTTTATGGAATAATGAAAATATTTGTAGTTGACATAAAGAAATGTAGCTTTAATTTCATATTTGATGATTTTGGTTCTATTAATTTTAAAAATCTAAAATACATAAAAAACACAGAGATTGCTACATTAATTTCTTATACATTCAACAATAGTGTAGCTATTTTCATTTTAAGAACTATTAGATAATATTAGGGACATTTAGGTATTTATTATAAAGGTAGTTTTTAAAATCTAAAACACATAAAAAACACAGAGATTGCTACATTAATTTCTAATACATCCAACAATAGTGTACCTATTTTCATTTTAAGAACTATTAGATAATATGAGGGACATCTAGGCAATAAAAACTTAGTTTTTATAGTAGCTAGTTCTCTTAAGTTGAGGCATTAACATGCAGAATTTGAATATGTTATGAGTTGATATATTAGATAATATTAAGGGCATATAGGTCTTTATTAAAAACTTAGTTTTTTTAGTGGCTAGGTCTTTGAAAATGAGGAATTAACATGTAGAATTTGAACATGATATGAGTTGATTTGTGTAATCTTGTAGATATCATATCAAATGGAAATAGATAATAAACTAGCTATAATCATTTAAAGAACTATTAGATAATATTAGGGATATCTAGGTCCTTATTGAAATCTTAGTTTTTATAGTAGCTAGGTCTTTGAAGTTGATTAATTAACATGTAGAAATTGATATTTCTGTAAACTTGTAGATATCATATCAAATAGAAATAGATAACAAATTAGCTATAATCATTTAAAGAACTATTAGATAATATTAGGGATATCTAGGTCCTTACTGAATTCTTAGTTTTTATAGTAGCTAGGTCTTTGAAGTTGATTAATTAACATGTAGAAATTGATATTTATGTAAACTTGTAAATATCATATCCAATGGAAAGAGAGCAGCCTTTGAGACAGAAGCGTAGGAGGTCATCACATTTTTTGGGAGTTGGTGTTTGAAATCAAAATCAAAGATTATCGACTTCACCTTCGGATTCAAGCTTATTGTATAGTTCACATTCATCTGATCATCGACGTGGTGATAGTGGTAGAGATGATTCCTCCTTATCATCTATGGTTGCAGTGTCATTGATATAAAGAAAGGTCATTTATCTTTATTTGTAGATATGGGTCATGGAGTATTTGGAGTTATAAATATGATTGATCAAATCTATGACTCCTATTACTCCTCGACTTATATCTACACATCTACACATAAAATTTAGAGGAAGCAAAAGTAGTAATGTTTTTACATGTTTCTTCTTCAAGGTATGTAATATTACCCAAATCGTTCTCTGATATATAAGTTTAATTAGTTTAAATAATTTTTGACATTTGTAAATTTCTTGTATATATGTTGAAGCTTCGGTCTCTTCAATCTTTCGAGGCAAAGGGAAGACTCCATTGGAGGATAGTGGCGGAATTGTAAGTTTAACATTTTATTTTTTTATTTTAATTTAAAATAGTTTAAATAGTTTGTAAGATTTATAAACTATTTTTATACATGTTGCAGCTTGGGTCTCCTCCACCTTTTAGAGGCAAAGAGAAGACTCCATTGAATGATAGATAATTTGAGGTAATTTTGTTAATAATTGTATTGATCTTCTATATACTAGTTTAATGTTTTAATGTTTTGATTTTAATTTAAAATTGTTTAAATAATTTATGATATTCATAATCTATTTTTATATATGTTTTAGATTGTTATGAGTCCAAGGGAAGACCCTAGTGGAGGATAGTGGTGGACTTTTTTGATTCAGACATCGAGGAGCTTAATTTTAGGATTATACACATGTTCATGAATTTTTTTTTATTATATACATGTACATTGAACTCACATGTTCATCACTGTTTTTTTATTATATACATGTACATTGAACTCACATGTTCATGATTGTTTTTTTGCATTATATACATACATACATTGATCTTAGATATTGTTTTTTGGATTATATACATGTATATGTAAAGGTTAGGAATGTTAGGAATGTTAAGAACGAATATGGGGAACGTTAACATTAAGAATGAAAGCAATCCAATTTGTTAAGAATGAACATGGGAAGTGTTAGGAGTGAATGTGGGAATGGAGAATGTTAATGTTAGAAATGAATGTTAGGAAATGTTAGTAATGTTAGGAAGTTTCGATAGGTGCAAATATATGAATGTTGAGAATTTTATGAATGTTAGGAATGTTAGGAAGTTTTGATACACACAATTTAATGTTAAGAATCAATGTGGGGAATGTTAGGAATCAATGTCCAAGGAATGCTAGAAATCAATGTCCAAGGAATGTTAGAAATCAATGTTAGGAAAATGTTTGGAATGTTAGGAAGTTTTGATGAGTGCAAATATACATGAATGTTAGGAATGAATGTTAAGAAGTTTTGATAGGAATATTTTTTATTACTAAAGTAAAATTAGCAACTTGATTCTGAATTCTAGTAAATTATAGCTCAATCCATAAATTTTCTAAGGTAACATTAGCAACTTGATTTTGACTTCTAGTATTTTTTTATTACTAAGGTAACATTAGCAACTTGATTCTGAATTTTAATAAATTAAATTTCAATGACTTCATGATAGCCAATCTTAACATAAAATAAGAAATGATATAGTTAAAAACATCGCAATGGAATTCCGTCCTCAATTATCTGTTCATGGTCATATTTGGACAGTTTCCATTTTTTTATTTTTTAAGTTTTTTTTTATGCAAATTGTACCAATTTTATTCGAGATGCACATACTAAATGACTATACTGACAACATATAACATTGAGTTCATAATCCTGAAAGTAGACATAATTTTCAGTCATACAGGTCTGCTGCAAAAAATAGCCTTTTAAAATGATGGATCCTCTCTCGTATGTAAATCCGTTGTCATTGTAGTCCTTCAATAACTTCATTTTTCCTTCAATGCATTGCATCAAATAATATTTTACATTTTCGTTGTTGTCTAAAGGTGCAATCACAACGAAAATATCTCCTGTGTAAATTACAATTGGCGTTGGCGTTAAGTGAATTAAATTGACTATATAAACATAAGCTGATGGACAATATTGAACAATCAACAACATCATTACCTTCTCTAACAAGCTCTGAAATTGTATCGCCATCAAACGATATTTTTATTTCTTCTAATTCTAATTCTTCTATGCTTGCTAGTGGCATTTTCACTTTTGGATTAATCTCTGTGTGTTTCCAATGTTTTACGTAGTTGTTTGTTGTGTTTTCACAAACTTCTATAGATTCAACATTTTCAGTACAAATATGACAAAAACATGTTTGCTTTCTACTGTCAAATGAAAACACGTTTTTGAAGGATTTTGTTTGAACTAGAGTGAAGTTCTCTAGTCCCATGTATGGTGCTAGCCTCGTATGGTATTGATCTATCTATATCTTGGACCCCAACAAGCCAAAAAAACCTACACAATAAATGATAAATAAAAAATGACAAATTTTAATGTTAGTGTACAAATACTTCAATGTTAGTACATACATTTTTTAAAATTGAAAATTAATATAAATTAAAAAAATAATGTACATACATGTGCACATCTTTTGATTGTCGACTACAATCATGGCTTAGATTTGATTTACACCATTGGACAACCTCTACAACTAAATGGAATTGTCTAGAAGAATGGTTCATTTCTCATCTTCGAAGTGCTCTTTTTACGCATGCTCCTACACCATCATGTTCACCTTTTCCATGTCCAGTTTCAAAGAAATTCTAGCAATGTTTAATGTTCATTGCTTTACGAAGTCGACATAAGAAAAAAAATGATCATGAAGATTTAAATTGTCCTGCACATCCATCCAACCATATCCAATGTTCATTGAATTTAACTTTACGACTTTTTAGTGAATCATAGAAAAAAATTTCAATACAATGTTGAACAAAATATGTATCATGTGTATGATCATTGTTGATATAAAAGTGATATTCTTTAATCACATCTCGATTGTCACACGTGCTTTCAATGCCATCAACATCTTGTTGAGAATGTATATACAGAACATGGACAAATATCGAAACTTGGTTAGAATGATAGTATTCACTTTGAATCTCTTTTTGTGCAGCAAATGTGTAGTTTTCTACAAAATCAACCACGAACAAAATTGTTCCAGCTGGAAAAATTTCACGGGAATGTTTGAATTGAAGGTCTTGCCATCGTGCTCTATCTGAATGCTTGGTGTCTTTATAAATCTCACTTTCAAATTTCTTGAGAAAATCTGTCACACATATTTTATCTTCTCGCAATTCAATTCTTTTGGAATGTGCATCACTAGAACTTGTAGAATAAATGTTGTATTCATATCTTCTCCAATAAATGGTTACATTTGAATGTGACTGATCATTATTGATAGGGTATTTATTGTGGAATAAAACAAGATTTCCACAACCATGACAATGTTTTCCATTGACACATTTCTTATTATAAAATACTTCATCGTGATTTCTCTCACATAGGGTTTGAGATATGAATTCATGTACTGTGGGCGGAGCTGGTGAATTTGTCCAAAACATTTTACCAAATTCAAGAAACATGTCATAATATAATTGAAATTGCAGATGATAACGACAACAACATGTGTCACGTATAGTAATAGGTTTAACATACCATGTTTTTTGTTGCACAAATGTAGTGATCGACAGATTAATTCCACGATGATCTTCCTTGAATTTATTGAATAATTGTACTTGTGTCATTTCCATTATATGTTTTGGATGGATTTCATATACATTTCATGATACTCTTTGTCGTATCACATCCCTTGAATTTGGTGAAACTCGAGCATGTTGCAACCAATATTTCTATACAATATCTTTAACACCTTCTCCCATTCTATCTTTGTAAGGTTGTCTACAAATAATTTCCCAGCAAGCAAGTTCATCATTTTCATCTATTTTCATTCTGAATTTGCTATGTTTGTATAATGTCTTTATTGAGGTTCCAATTGCTTGTGCTAGTTGTGTTGTCAAACATTTTTGTCTAGTACTAGCTGAAACAATTGCTGTCTGAATTGCTCTACATGCAACACTGGTATCTTTCTTTCTGGATTTTCCAGAAATTTTATTACATCACCTATATTTTCTACCACATTATGTTTCAGTTTTGACTCTTTTGTCACCTTTTGAATACCTAATAATGACGTAACACCTTCTAACTTCTTGGACACTAATAATTATCTCAAAATTTGTGCTTGTCCTGCTATTGAACAATCCTTGAGAATATCAGCATAAATTTTTGTAGCACGATATCGTGCAACATATATGGGTAATTTTTCTCCATATTTGTCGCAATCAATTTCTTCTAACATTTCATCATCAATGGTGAAAGTACCTATACATCAAATTAAATTTAATTTAGCATATGTCCAAAAATACAATTCATTATAAAAAATGAACTTCGAAAATACATGATATATACATACTAGGTCCAATTTCTGGATCTTGGTTTTGATCTTCAATATTGACTTCATCAACATTAACATGTAAATCACTATTTACATCTTCAACAATGGTCTCTTCAACTTCCATTTGTTCTTCTTGTACCATATTTTCAATTTCCACTTCATCAACAATGTCATATAAATATGTTCTTATATCTTCAATTATTTCTTCCTTTTCTGCAACCCTTGCTATTTTGGCTGTATTTCTGAGTTTTTGTTTTTCCCTATTAGCATCGTCATCACGTTTATGATCATTTTTTTTATGGTTTCTTTTATTGCCCATGATTGCTTAATCTCCGTTTGAAAAACCCTTAGAAAAAAATAAGAACACCTTGTAAAGGAATCTTCTTTGTAAAACAATTGGAAACAAAAAACTCTTTGAAAAAAAACCTTATTTGAAAAAACAACTTATATAAATATTTTGGAAAAAAAAACTCATTTGCAAAAATAATTTGCAAAAAAACTCTTTGGAAAAAACCCATTGCAAAGAACCTACTTTGCAAAAATACCTTGGAAAAAAAACTTTTTGAAAAAACCCCTTGCAAAGAAATAACTCCTTTGCAAAAATACCTTGAAAAAAAAACTCTTTGGAAAAAAACCCATTGCAAAGAAATAACCTACTTTGGAAAAATATCTTGGAAAAAAACTCTATGAAAAAACTTTTCGCAAAGAAATAACTTATTTTCAAAAATACTTTAGAACACAAAATCTTTGGAAAAAATGCCTTGGGAAAAAACTCTTTGAATGTACCCCTTGAAAATAAATAAGAGGAAAAATACCTTCTAAAAACCCTTTGGCAAAATAAATCTCCTTTGAAATCTCCTTCAAAAATACTTTTACTTATATGAAATGAAGAGGTGAGAAAATAATGAGGCTCTTTCGTTTTACTTATACGAAATGAAGAGATGCAAAAATAATGAGGCTCTTTCGTTTTACTTATACGAAATGAAGAGGTGCGAAAATAATTAGGCTCTTTCATTTTACTTATACAATTTTTTTTTTCTGGCCAACGAAATTTTTTTTGCAGTTAGTTTTTCTATTGAAAAACCTTGTTGATAATGTCTCCATTACAAAAAAACATTGTTCGGCCGAATAACCTCTGAAACCTGTAACCCACACAGTTTTCAGGTTTCTCCATTTTCGGAAGGTAAAATGGATGCCTTACACTACAAATCAACTGTCGAACTTGATACCTTTAGTTTCGTGATTAAATCTACTTTCCGAAGGTATATATTTTGTTGGGTATAGGTGAGATCCAATATTTTCATTTTTTTTGTTTCTTAACATGTGTCAAGTTTAGTTTCATCTCTTTCAAAATGCGGTGGAATGAAAAATATATAACTTTAAAAATACAACACCAAAAAAATTGAAACAAATATGGTGCACTTAATTGGAGTGTCTACTTCAAAAGGGTATTCGTAGATTTTTAAGTTTTAGAATCAATTGAGAGAAAAGTGGCGCAACCAAAAACATGTTTAAAACCAACAAGGTTTTCCCATTGATTGAATTCAAAAAAATATTATAATTAGTATATAGATATGTTGGTTACAAAGTTATATTCGTTGCAATAGTATATTGTGTGTAGATTGTCGTAGCATTTTTTTTTTTTGCAAAACGCGACTTTAACAATGATTTTACGGTGCAACCAAACATGACTTTTTTTTAGTCCTTTCATTTTATAAGGAAACACTGCCAAACATTTTCCAAAATGACATGTCAAATCTCAATAAAAAAAATTCAAAAAATTATGAATAGAAAGTTAACATAATTCTCTAAAAGTTTTGCTNTCACTTTCGTTCACCCAAAGTTGAAAAACATGAAAAAATCAAATTTATTTTCTCATAAGACCCCCCAAAATAGACACCCATCTTCATGGATTCACCCATAAGTCTCTTTTCCAAAATTTGATTAAGTATTGTTTAGACTTGATATCTTTGGGAGAAAGGACACTTTTTGCATAAGTCTAGAATTGTGGTGAGTTTCATGCATACCAAAGAAATGATGATGAGTTTCATTCAATTTTCCATAATCACGGTGAGTTTCATCAAGTTCACCACAACAACGACCCACTTCTCTTAACGTCACTACAATGACAGCCTAACTCATCAAGAAAAGATGCAATGATGACCATCGTTTCCAAGATAGACGTAACAAGTGAATGGAAGAGGCCTTGTGAATCGAGTGTGAGATTCGGTAAAGATTCAAAAAAAACACGTTGTAATTATGTGGAAAAGTTATCCAAAACACATTGCAACATTGTAGTAGAAGTCACTAAACCTCGCCGCAACGAAATACCAAGTCTCCAAATTCACTTCCATTATGCAGACAAGATCAAAATGCGCTGATGTTGTGGCAGATAACTCACAATCTCATTGACGTTGTAGTAAAAAACTCAAAATGCACCTATGTTGTAGAAAAGAACTCAAAAGGGCATCATTACGTTGTAGCAAAGAAGCCAATAAATCATCGCAATGAGAGGTTGAATTCTCCAAAATATGTCAACCAGTCCTACAAATAAAGCTTGTGACAAGGTTTGAGAAGTGTGTCAATGGAGTCAACAAGCAGGAATATGCGGTAAATAAATTCAATAAATCGACAACAACATGCTAGGGTTGGAGAAGGAATCCAAGTCTTAAAGTTGTTTGAACATCTAATGTTGAGAACTAGGATAGATGGATAGAACATTATGAGTATTTCAAACCTATTCGATTCTTGATTTTGGCTTGGTATTGTTTCAAGTACTCCCTAGATGGATTATGGCTTGCTGGAATGACTTTTTTTTTAATAGAAACTATAAAAAGGTTTGGTATTAAAAAGGCTGTGCACAGCCATACATTACAAAAAACTGCATCTGAGTAGTTCTTGCTGGTCTGAAATAGAAAAGGAAAAACTAGGCTAAAGAATTGACCTTAATATGTCGAACAGAGTTCTTACATAACTATTAAAGACAAAGGTATTGTATACCTGAATATAATGCTGATTAAGAAGTAAACAAAAAAACAAGCGGATTATCAAACTAATTAAGGGTGGCCTAGATGCCCCAGGGGATGAGTGACCGATTCCTCCTCCATGTGTTGAGCTACCCTTGGAGGGTTTTCATTTTCTTAACTTCCTTGATTCATTTGAACTAGATGCTGGAGGTCCTCCTAAATGCGATCCAATTTCCCCATGATTTCCTTTAAATTCATCTCAGTATCATCAATCCTAGCATCATGGTTGCTAATCTGATAGGATGTGTAACCAACCACATCAACAAGATTTTTAATTTATTTAGCTCTCTCTACTGTCCATGATTCCAATAGCCACCATTTCATAAAGATGCCTTAGGTTTGCATTCAAGTCTGCAAGACCTGCATTTTCACCTGCATGGTCCATTCTTTCGTGGCTAGAATTGAGTTTAGCGATATTAAGGCTAGAAAAACTACTGAGAAAATCCCTATTAGGACTTGTAAACTCGTGAGCCTGCCCAAAGCATATAAAACTAAGACTGAAAGGTAGATTACCGAAAGCTAAGATGAGAGTAGTAATTTCATGCTAAAGAATGTCGCAATCCTTCTTGCTATGGAAAGAGAGAGTTCCAAACACTCCTTCCTTCCACCCAGAACAGTTGCACCTAAAGATCAGAGTGTTTCCTCCATAGAGAAATTGCTTTTCTATGAGAACATTGGACACAGATCCTGATATTGAATGCCACGAAGGACCAGTAGCTCGCGAAGAGCAGATGCAATTCAAAAACACAGCAAGAGCTAGCCCTTCCTTATCAAAGGCCCTGATCAGAGGCAAGGGCTCCCAAGGGATCCCCTGAGCATAGCCTTTGTCGACGCCTAATATTGCAACAAGCAAAGATTTTTCCGGAAAGATTGTAGAGAAATGAGAAAGGTTTGGGCTAACATAAGAGCAAGGGGTGAACGAAACTTTGGGAAGAATCCATTGCACAGAGAATGATGAGACTTGGAGCATGCGTTCTGAATGAGCCATTACTCCGGAGGGGATGGTTCATTAAGGCGGGCTAGATCGAGAAGGAGCTGGAGGTGACTGGAGACCATGCATCGCCAAGGCAAGGTGCATGGATAAAACCATAGTCTATAACCATTGTTCCAACAAGAATTGAGGTGGGGTGGGTTAGTAGGGGGGGACGTAACCTTAGAAACATAAGGGTATGGGTTTGAGGCTTGTTCCTAGGCCATTGAGACAAAAGTGACCTTGGGGAAAGGAGGCCCCAATGTTGGCTAAGGCATCTCCAGAGGCATTATTTTCTCGAAGAATGTGATAAAACTCATAATTGTCCAGAAGGAGAGGAGTGATTTTGTTGTACAGTCGTCTACACTTGATGGAACCTGTGGTGTATCCATTGATCATTTTGTATATGACTTGCCTTGAGTCACCAAATACCCCTATCTTGGAGGAATATATAGTATCCAAAATTTCTAGACCCTGCAAGACAGCCATCCACTTAGCTTCATTGTTCGTCTTGTGGCCTAGACCCCAAGCAAAGGTTTTTTCAGTTTGTCCTCTGGGATCCAATAAGATCCCCCCCGCACGTGCCACCTCGGGGTTTCCTTTTGAGGCGCCATCAAAGAATAGGGCATAGGAATTCCGTTCCTGCAACCAAGCCATAAGTTCATTGTGAGTCTTTCTTATCTCCCAAGGGTATGAGCTTATCAGAAAGTTGGATCGTGTGCTGATGAAATTGGACCGAGGGGAGCTCCTTTTGAGAAAGATGCTACACCAAGAAGAGAGCAACTATGAAAAGTCTTCTGAAGCCGGATAGCTGATACCTTTCAAGGCAAATTTTTCTACTATCATTCCCACAATTTTTGAAGCTATTCACGATGGAATTAATTTCTCCCCTTTAAAGATTGCTTTGTTTCTGCCTAGCCAAAGCTTCCAGCAAAGGTTCTTTGGAATGGTGTTCCAAAGACACTTGAGGATGGGTTTCTTATTGAGATTTCCAGGGAAGTACTTGATCCATTTTTTGAGAAGCTATCCAAGGGAGTCTGGGGGTCTGAATTGAGAACCTAGAGGAATAATAGACTTCCAAACTTTCAAATATACACTACACTAAAGAAAAATGTGGATTTAATTTTTAGATTCCGAGTTACAAAGATCACATCTAGAGGGGCATGCTATCCCCCTTTTCCTGAGATTTTATGTTGTAAGCAATTTGTTATGCACCAAAGTCCATATGAAAGAATTTACCTTGGGAATACTATCTGAATGCCATACCTTTTTCCATAAGCTTTCGTTTGTCATTGTTTCCATAGTTAACTTCTTATATCCTTCTTTGACGGTCTAGGTGCCATTTTTTCCCTAGCCAATGTTGTCCTTTGAATATTTATTTATCGGAGTCTTTCCATGCAGGAAAGTGAAGAGAAGATTCTTTGCTGCCTCCAAATGCTTAGGAGAATGGAAGTATTTCGAGCCAATCCAAATCCCCTTCAAATTCCATGAGGAGAGGTCGAAGAGAGTGGAGATGTCGATGCTATGAGCCCATTCAAACAGTTCTCTCATCCCCGGGAGCGAGGAGAGTAAAGGATGTCCCAGAATACTGTTCTCCCAAACCTTAATCTTTTTGTTGTTACCAGGAATCCAGTAATAATTTGACTAAATCAAATTGAGAGAAGCTTTGCACAGAAGCCAGAGCAAGGTACCCTTTCCGGTCCAAGGGTAGGTGATGAAAATTTTGGATCTCGGTCTCCTGATGTATTTTTTCCTTATTACCTCTTTCCACCATTCTATCTTGTCGGTGACCAATATCCAAATCAATTTTGCGCCAAGTAATTTGTTCATTTTCTCTGGATCCCTTATGCCCAATCCTCCTTTGCTTTTTGAACATTTAACTATGGCCCATTTAACCAAATGAAATTTTTTAGTCTATGCCTTTCCTCCTTGCCAAAGAAATTTTCTGATTTCTATACAAATACTATTTATTGCTGTCTTAGGGGGCAAGATCATCGAACTGGAATATATAGGGTACAAGGATAGGATTGAATGAATGAGCATTACTTTCCCTAATAGGTTTAACCACTTTGATCCCAAAGAATGGATTTTGTTTTTGATCTTTTGAATGATCGGAGCCCACATGAAGGAAGCAAAAGTATTTTTAGCTATGGGGATTCCTAGGTAGATGAAATGAGTCCAATCATAATTGACACAAATGTGGAGGATTTGAGATATGTTAAAAAGAGTAGTCACATTGCTACTCCATCCATAAATCTGACATTTATCCATATTTGCAGAACTTCCAGAAGAGCGGAGGAAAAGATCTAGGGGACTTAGGAAATTTCTAGCAATTTGGGGGGAAGCAATGCCCAACAGAATAGTGTCATTGGCAAAAAGAGTGTAGTTAATATGTTGAAATCCATTTCTAAAGGAGAGTCCTGGGAGGAAGCCCTCTTCTTGAAGTCTAATGATCCTTCTACTTAGGGAATCAACAACAAGGATATAGAGGAAAGGGGAGAGGGGACAACCCTCCCTTATCCCTCAACTGGCCTTGAAAAGCTCTGTGGGTATGTCATTGATTAGAGGGGATATCCAGGGAGAATTGATGCAGACTTGGAATTTATTAATGAAGATGGAGGGAAAACCAAACTTTTTGAGCACCAACAAAATGAAGGAATGTCTTAACCAGTCAAAATCATTTGCAAGATTAAGTTTAATAGCCATACCTGCTTTGCCCCTCTTGGTGCTAGAATGAATTTCTTCTTGCACCATAAGGATGTTATCACTGATTTGGCGACCTGAGATGAAGCCTCTTTGATTGGGGGAGATCATAGAAGGGATTATATTCATGAGTCTTAAGGATAAAACTTTGGAAAATATTTTGTAGGAGGCATTGCAAAGGTAAATAGGTCTATACCTTTTGATAGAGGAGGGGTTAGCCTCTTTGGGGATCAAGGCTAAGAAAGTGGAATTAGTGGAGCCTCCCATTTTACCTTTAGACATCCAAGAGATAAGACACATAAGGTCCTTTTTTATTAAAGTCTAGAACATCCTATAGAATCGAATGGGAAAACCATTAGGTCCAGGGGCTTTATCCAGATGAAGGGTCCAAATGACCTTCTTAATTTCTTCTTCAGAAATGGGGGATTGAAGATGAAGACTATCCTTTGGGTTGATCAAAGCGGGGATGTCTCTAACCATTTCCTCCATATTTTCCTGTGAAACATCCTCTTCAGCATTATATAGATTTTCAAAGAAACCTCTTACCTTAGATTTTATTGTCGCTTGACCTGTTATGACAGTACCGTCTTCATTTTTAATCTCCCTCATGGTGTTCCTCTGCTGCCTCTCTCTGCACTGATTTTGAAATAATTTGGTGTTTTGTTCATCCCCTTGAGCCAAATAACTCTAGAGTGTAATCTCCATCCTTCTTCCTCTTGCCTTAGTATTGATTGCAAACTTTTTTCAAGTTCTATCTTCCTGAGAAGGTGCTCTCTTGTTATCTCATTTTTTCCATATCCTCTTGAAGTGCTTCCATTTTTTTGAAAATTTCAATTTTTTTGTGAGATGGCTCCTGATAGTGATGCGTGGCCCAGGACTTGAGAGCTAACTTCACCCATTTGAGATTTTGTTCCCAAATAAAGGCTGGTGATCCTGGTATGAAACAGAGCCAATCTTTTGAGATGATATCCCTAACCCCTTCCAATTCTAACCAAATATGATTGAACCTAAAGGGAAGAGGCCCCAAATTTTCCATAGGAAGGAAGAAGAGACATAGCGGCTTATGGTCCGAGATGGCTGAACACAAAATTTTGGACTCTAGGAAAGTCCTAAGGAGGTGGGTACTTACTAGAACGCGGTCTAACCTGGCAGCAATGTGGCCCAGACCTATTCTTTTATTTCTCTAGGTGAAGGTCCCATTCTTTGGCTTAATGTCCATTAGTCCCCAAAGCATGATCAGATCTTCCAACCTTTCTCCAAAGGGATCCCTTACTTTGACTCCTCCTCTATGCTCAACTGCAGAAATAGTGACATTGAAGTCTCCAACTATGAAACAGGGGGTTTGCTTTTTCCCTTTGCATTGCTCCTTGAGAGAATTCCAGAAATTTTCTTTTTGAGCTTGGATAGTTGGTCCGTAAATATTCCCTATCCAGAACACTTCTTTATTTTCTTTGTTTTCTAGCTTAACGAACAACCAGTTTTTATTTTCAATGGTTGTTTGCATGGTGAACTTCTCACTGTCCCACCAAGAAAGAAGGCCTCCTGATGCTCCACTCACACCGATAGCAAACCCTTCTCCTTTGGGCCACAAATTTTTCAAAGTTGAGAGACTGTCTTCTGTAGTCTTTTTAGTCTCTTGGATGAGAAGGACATAGAAGAATTCCATTGATTTGAATCTTTTAATAACTTCAGTTTTTTGGGAACCTCCTAATCCTCGACAGTTCCAGGAGACCAGTTTCATTATTTATTAAGTTGTCGGAGTGCCTTTTCCCTTTCCTGTTTTTCTTCTTCCACGCTAAGGAGGTATTTGCTTCCTTGTGAGTTCTTTACTAGGAAGTCAAGATTGGATTGCTTCCCTACCTCTTTTTCTCTTGCAGCTTCCTGTTCCCTTAAGGTCTTATTTGAATTTCTGCCTTTTATGGATTGAGGTTCTTTCTCTTCATTGGAGTTTTCTGAAGTTTCTTCAGAACTTGCTTTTTCCCTAGAAAGAGTGACTGACCATTCAAAGTTGGCAGTTCCTTCCTTTTTGACAATGGGACGAGAGAGGTTCTCCTCCATGCCATCCTTTTGCTTTGGAGATGGAGCCTTTGCTGGGATTTCTTGTTCCTAAAGAGGGGCCTCTTCCTCATTTTCCTCTGGGGTTTCTATCTCTGGTTCCTCGATGTGTAGGGCTTCAAACTTGTTTCCAGATGCATTCTTTGCCAGGATATGGGTTTTCTTTGCCACTAGTGGAAAATGAGAGATTAGTGACCAAAAAAATGACCAAAATCCGCATATCAATAACCACTTTTGGTTTGGCAATCGCTGGTGGTTAATTTACGGTCTTTTATTACGCGACCAAAATTGGTCATTTTTATTTTGGTCATTTATAGCTTGTCAGTTGGTCATTAATTTGGTCATATGTTTGGTCATTAATTTGGTCATATATTTGAATCAATGACCAAATCTATGACCACATTTATAACCAAATTAATGACCACATGACAAACTAGAATATGACCAAATTTGGTCACTTAATAAAAGACCGTAAATTAGCCACCAAAACTGCCTTTTGGTCATTGATATGCGAATTTTGGTCGGTTTTTTTGTCATTTATATCTTATTGTTTGGTCATGTATATTTCAATTTTTGGTCATTTATTATGCAAATTTTGGTCACTAATTTAGTCATTTTTAGTCATTTTGTGTGGTTATAATATTTTAGTAGTTTTAATGGTGTCTATTATTATCAATATAAATTTTTAATATCATATGATGTTTAAATTAAAAAAAGAATCATACATTATTTATCATCATCTAATACACACATGAATTATGCAATGTCACATTAATTAGTTAATTACAAAACTTATAAATAATATAAAGTACAACCATATGAGTTTTAAAACCACACAAATTATATTATATGAAATTTCAAGTATTACAATAAATATGAGTTTTCTCAAAAACTATCTCCATATAACTTTACATATAAATCATCTAGTACATCAATGACTTTTCAAAATATTACAATGGCTAAACCATCCCACTTGTACTTGGTTGTTAGGCCATACTTAGATCCCGCGACAGCTTCAAAACCATACTTAACAGCTTGAAACCCTCAGTAATAGGCTCTTCATACTCAATGGAAAAGCCTCAGTAGTAGGTCCTTCATACTCAATGGACCACTTAGTTAAGCTCACCCCTGCAAAATCCAATAAAAAAATTCTCGCTTGTAAGTAGAAAAACAATGAACTGTAAAGTAGAAAAATAGTGAAGCAAATTATTTATAATGTTCAACAGTTAACAACAATAACCAAGATCATGTGCAAAATAGGAAAATCTAATCTAACAAATTCAATTTAAGAATTGGTTAATTAAACTTGAAAGGCTAAATCTACACTATTTAGTACTTAAGCAAAATCAAGAATATAATTTAAATCCAGTATATATTAAAAAGTGTAGCGAATAGAGAAATAACACCATCTGCAATTAGGCTGACTCTCAACATAAATAAGTTTTTCTGAATTAAAAGGAAAAGCACTCCAATAAGCATGCAAAGTAATTGACAATCATGGTAAGTTTTTTCCTCACCTTTTCAGCCATGACACTTCCATTCACTCCAGCATTCTTTGCAACTAATTTCAATGGGTTGCTTAAATCCCATTTAACAATGCCTGCATCAATCTGTGAGCACCTAAAAGGCCAACACAATTTAAAGCCCATGTAATAACAAGTTGCAAAAGATTAAAAAAAATGGAATTTTGTGTACATATAATATTTCTACGTTCAACAAATAATATCAACTATAAAACATGGCTCTGGAATCTTTTCCACCCCCATTTAACTTGATCCTGAACGACAGAGACAAATATCACACCTTTTGCTCATTGTTTTCAAGTGTATCTTTGATAGCATCAACCTTTGAAGCAAGCCTCAATAGACAACACCCGCCACCAACAACGATGCCTTCCTCAACAACTGTCTATATACAATCATGGTTGTAAATTAACTTAAACTTTCTCCAACATTTAAACACATAACAACTCTGAATCTATATTAGGTCTTTATGCAGAAGTTTAACTCCTTGATTACAAACAATAGATTATTTTGAAGTGGCCTGTCAAATATATACAATTCAATGTAGAATTAATTGTCTGTTCATGGAATATGAAGAGAACAAAATATATGTATAGTTGAGAACTTGTGTGTGTGTGTGTGTTCTCTTCTCTTATGCCCTTGCATACACTACCAATTTATGATCCCCTATAAACTGACCACCTTTATCAAGAAAGTTGTAGGATTTACCAGTAGCATGATCAGTTGCAGATTGTTGAAGGGAAACCTCAAGCATCCTGAATGCTTCAGCCACATCACAACTTTCAGCCTACACAAACCACCTATGTTAATAATGACTTGTATTATTTCAAGCTTTAGGCTGTCATCTACTGAATTATCTTGAGAATCTGTTTTGCATGTAACAAATAGAATTTAATTTAATAATTTATGTTCTACTATATCTTGAGACACCAAAAAATGAATTATAGAAATAGATTGGTAAATAATAAATATAATGTACAAAGAGATCATATGACCTTTCTTTTTTTTCCACCTCCATTCTTTTTGGACTTGGTCCAGCCCAAAGCTAGCCATTATTTTATCTCGAGATCATCAATAGCCTTGGTTGGATTCAATTCTTGCAATGGATGCCTTGTGCTTTTTTCTGATCAATTTGGCATTATATGGGCAACCAAATCACCCTCAAGGAACAAAGACATTATCAATTAATAATTACATGCATTTACTAAGAAATCTTCAAATATAGTGGTCAAATAAGAATACCAATGAATTTGACACAAACCACCAAGTGTAATTGCAATGTGCAAAACAAATCCATGTTTTCAATTTTGAAAGGATATGTTTTCATTGTATCTCAAATAAAGATGCAATAATAGATCAAAATTTGACATCAATTATGAATTTTAAGCAACAATCCAATCTTGACTTCTTATGTCCCATGAGAAATACTAAATTCAGATCTCACAAAGGGAGTTTTGGCATACAATGTTTTATTGGCATATTTCAAGTAAATGTCAACTTCAGAAACTCACAAGCAAATCAACGAACTTTTCCTAATCATTAAAAGCATAGATATATATATGGAAACCCAATAGTTATTAGTAATTACAGGTATAAAATTATAAACTATAAACCCTAAGAGCTAACCTTTGATTACTTGACCACTGCCAATTTCAAATTTTATTGGATCACCCCTCTCAAAGCTTGAGTCAAAAACTATCCCATCTATGAGAGATCCCTACAATAAATGGAGGAAACCATGACAATCGAGCTGAAATTTTATACTAAATTCAGATCTCACAAAGGGAGTTTTGGCATACAAAGTTTTATTGGCATATTTCAAGTAACTGTCAACTTCAGAAACTCACAAACAACTCAAAGAACTTTTCCTAATCATTAAAATCATATATATATATATATGGAAACCTGATAGTTATTAGTAATTAGACATATAAAATTATAAACTATAAACCCCAAGAGCTAACCTTTAATTACTTGAGCTAACCTTTAATTACTTGACCACTGCCAATTTCAAATTCTATTGGATCACCCCTCTCAAAGCTTGAGTCAAAAATTGTCCCATCTGTAAGAGATCCCTGCAATAAATGGAGGAAACCATGAAAGTCTAGCTGAAATTTTATACTAAATTCATATCTCACAAAGGGAGTTTTGGCATACAAAGTTTTATTGGAATATTTCAAGTAAATGCCAACTTCAGAAACTCATAAACAACTCAAATAAATTTTCCTAATCATTAAAATCATAGATATATATATATATATATGGAAACCCAATAGTTATTAGTAATTATAGGTATAAAATTATAAAGTATAAACTCCAAGAGCTAACCTTTGATTACTTGACCACTGTAAATTTCAAATTCTATTGGATCGCCCCTCTCAAAGCTTGAGTGGAAAACTGTCCCATGTGTAAGAGATCCTTGCAATAAATGGAGGAAACCATGACAGTCTAACTGAAAGTTTATACTAAATTCAGATCTCACAAAGGGAGTTTTGGCATACAAAGTTTTATTGGCATATTTCAAGTAAATGTCAACTTCAGAAACTAACAAACAACTCAAAGAACTTTTCCTAATTATTAAAAGCATAGATATATATGGAAAATCAATAGTTATTACTGTTCAGTAATTCAAGATACTCTAAAGTAGTGTGCTTATCCCAGTATTTCAAGTATTTCATAGGAACTGCAATGACCCAAAGAAAAATGTAATTTTACTAATAATGCATTCAAGGCTGCCACTCTCCTATAACGGAAAGTCAAAAACCAAAGGACAGTCAAACAAACAAGTAGAAAACTAGCCAATCCATATCGGAGCTATCCAATTTTCATGTTGAAGATGGCCTATCTGTAAAACGCAGCCAACTAGACAAGCTCAGTTACCGAACTTAAGGAAGCTTCTAGAAGAACTAGTACCTTATCTACAGAACAAGAATAAGAAACAGAGGTCTAGTTGATCTATATTATATCTGAAGTATGTACATAATATATCTAATCTCAAGCTACTAGTAAACCATTATCAAAGATTAAAAAAAAAGTCTCAAGGGACCTTGACAAGCAATGAAGACAGCATGCTTGCAATGACAAGGCAAAGGTTTAAATCTATGGGGATACCTTATGTTAAATGATCACACATTTTTAATGTTTTTTGATTTTGTATACTCTGTATGTTGGAAGCTGGCTGGCTGGGAAGGAGTGAAATACATACCTGGTCACCACAGGTATAAAGGCCATAAAAATTAAACACATATTAGAGTAAAAATTGCAAACGATAGTGTAACTAACAAAGAAAAATTGAAGGTATTTCTAATATCTTTTTTTTGCAATTTAAAGCTTGCAGGCTAGACAAATATTGATTTTGAGATGAAGAAAATCATGCACATTTCAGACGAGGTGGAATACGTAGCTAGTCACTATGGATAAAAAGGCCATAAGAGTTTGAAATAAATTAGAGTAAAATGCAAATGGCAGTGTAGCTGACAGAGAAATGGTGAAGGTACTTCTAATATCTGATTTTTTTTTCACTTTGAAGCTTGTAGGCCTAAGCCTAATATTAATTTCCAAATGGACAGGCTTCTGCAAACTTCAGATATTTTAAGGTTTCTCAAGAGGATATATTTCTATTTCTGGACTTTCAATTTCCCCTCTTCGTTCAATTTTCACTTAACAAACATTGAACTTTCAAAAGCATTAGCATATATTTATTAAGTTGGTAGAAAATGATGGAACTTTTCAGCCTCTACCAAAATGCTGAAAGAGATTTTAGACATGTTCCTCTCTACCAAAAGAATAGATTCAACAGCAAAGAACATTTTTGTGTTTTCAGACAATAATTGTGTAGCCTCACCAAAAAGCAAGTGACCTCTTTTGTAAGGTTGACTTCCGCAGCCAAGATAATCCCAGTTCCATAGAGAAGATAAAGAGCTAGTATAGTAAAAGTATTTTTGCATATTGTAAATCAATAATTATAGAAGTAAAACCAGGAGGTTAATATGTCAAATTCTGGATGTGTATTCGTCAAATTCTAGATGTGTATTCTGGTAAAGTCAATTGGAGATTATATACAAATTCAAAATTAAAAGTAGGAGGTGCAAATGATGAGAGGTACGTATTAATGATCATTGGGAAGTGGCATTATTCTGATCATTAGAAGTAACAGCATTATTCATCTTTGGAAAAATAAAAAATCATAGATAAACCTAGTCATGCTTACAAACACGTGAAATTCAAATCATATTTACAAACACTCCTAAGAGAGAACACTCCTCGCTACTGAGTCCTAAGAGAGACCCCAATATTATGTTGCAGATGCACACACACTGGAGTTAGGCTTTCC
>LPNX011044885.1:341224-378657 GCA_001517045.1 Pseudotsuga menziesii | reverse complement strand
AACTGACTTCCCCTCCGGTCTCGGTACAATCTCCCATGCATCATTCTTCATGATGGAATGGTACTCTTCCATCATGGCATCTCTCCAAACCGGATGCTGGGTGGCCTCCTCAAATGTAGATGGCTCAGAGTCGCGAAGGCATGCAACAAGAGCCATATCATCCCTGACCACACCAAGCCTCTCAGGCTCCACTACTGACCTGATCCTCTCCCGGGGTCTACCAACTGCCTCAGCATCCTTCAAGGTCTCCTGAAGCCACTTGGGCTTCCTCTTCCTTGAAGGCTGCTCCTCCTCATCTGAAGAAGTCCCGGTACCAGAATGTCCTAAACCCAGAGGACCAGTAACCGAAGATCCTGTGCCTGCTGATCCTGTCACCTGAGGACTCAAACCTGTACCTGTACCTGAACCTGTACCTGTCCCAGACACTGTCCCTGAAGAGCCAATCACCTGAACCACAGAACCTGTAGACCCTGTACCTGTACTCTGTGATCCAGTCCCTCCAGAAACCTGCGGACCTGTAATCTGTATCGAAGAAGCCTGCACTAACTGAGGTGTGGGAGCTGGTGCCTCTCCCTGCTGTAACTCTCTGGACTTCCGGAAGGCTCTCTCCTCATCAAACTTTACTTCCCGGCGGACAACAACTTTCCGCGAACAAGGTAAGTAAATCCTGTAAGCCTTCGAAGTCTCATCGTATCCCACAAAGATACCTCTCTCAGCGGTGGGATCAAACTTCGTCCTCTTGTCAGAAGGGACGTGAGAGTAAGTGAAAGAGCCAAATATGCGGAAATGGCTCACCTCAGGCTTCTTGCCCGAATACATCTCCTCAGGAGTCTTGCTCCCCACAGCCCTGTGAGGACTCCTGTTCTGCAGGTATACTGCAGTACTACATGCCTCAGCCCAAAGAAAGAACGGCAATCCCTGATCATGGAGCATAGCCCTGGCTGCTGCCACAATAGACCTGTTCTTCCTTTCCGCTACTCCATTCTGATCAGGAGTATAGGGAACCGTCAGCTGTCTCTGAATCCCCTCCTGTGTACAGAATGCGCCGAACTCCTTGGAGGTATACTCACCCCCATTGTCCGACCTCAATGTCCGGATCTGTCTACCTGTCTGCTTCTCCACAAGGGCTTTGAACCCTTGGAAGACTCTCAATACAAGCTCAGACTTCTTGCTCCTCAAGAAGTAGATCCAGGTCTTCCTGGAGTAGTCATCTATGAAGCTGATATAGTACTCGAAGCCTGTCAAAGAACGTGATGACATGGGACCGCAAATATCAGAATGGATCAAATCAAGCACCCCGGCAGCTCTAGTGTCACTGCTTGGAAAAGCAGTTTTGGTGTACTTTCCCAAAGCACACCCCCTGCACACATCACTCTGCTCTGTGCTGAACTCAGGTAAACCTGTGACCATACACCTCAACAATCTCAGAGCTGGGTAATGTAAGTGAGCCATCCTCCGATGCCAGAGCTCACAAAGCTCGCTGCTGCTGCTATGTGCCAAAGCACACTGTGGCTGAAATAATAACTTGTACATCTTCCCACACCTGACACCAATGTCCATGGCATCGGACATACTTGTGGTCTTGGGATATACCTGTACTCTCCCATCCGAAAAGCACACCCCAAGCCCCCTGTCTTTCCCTCTAATTGTTCATTTTATTTGGAATAACATTGGAACATAAGTTTTTAAAGTGCTAGGAAATCTTCCTTGTTTTTCTCCATAAAACTCCATTTGCTTTTATTGATAAGTAATGTTAATTGATTTCCTTATATAAACCTTTTATTTTTTTTTTGAGTTTTCACTTCAAGTATCTTTTGGATTTTCTTATAATTTAAATATTTGATATATTAACTTTATCACTTTTAAATACTATTTTGGACTTTCTTATAATATAATTTTTTTTAATATATTAACTTTATCACTTTTAAATAAGGGACTAATACCTTTTCAATATTATAGAAGGTAATTCATGCCACCTAGGAAAAATTTAATGATAATTCCTTGATTATGTGAAGGTAATTCGTACCTTTAAATACTATTTGTAATGCACCATGACACTTTAATTTATTTTCACTTTTAAAAAATACTTTTTATTTTATATTGGAACCTTTTTTTCAATATTTTTTTTGCATATGTCCCACTTCACGTAATTTTAAATAGCTTCTTATATATGTATATATTTTTTTTTCATTGAAAAAAAATCGTAAATTTCTTTACATTCCTCGGATGGATCAAAAGTCCATTGTCAACAAACAAAAACTATTTCTGAATCAAAATATTTAAAATAAGATCATAAGATCAAGTATCAAAACATGTCTGCAATGATTTGCTAAAAGCAACATCAAAATCATAAAAATACATATAGTGTCATAATGTATCTTTAACTCAAAAAGATTTATATAGTATCATAAGATCTCTAAAAACTGATATATATCAGTCACAACCAGCAAAAACTGTTCAACCTTTATCATTCAAATAGAAGTATCTATAAAAGATGCAACGGCATCAAAGGTTCTCCATCATTAGTCCTATAAAACCAAAAAACTCAAGATCATCAAACTTAGTTCAGCAAATCTGGTAAGTCTCATAAAAAGAATCCTCTCTAAATTCTTTGATAAGCCAATAACCCTCGCTAATCCTTGCTCCATCCTTTGCCAGCGAATCAGCTAAACTGTTCCTTTCACGGTAGATATGCTGAAACTGCACCATCTCAAATCTGTCAGAAAGTCTATGAAATTCCTGAAGAATTAAAGATAATTCTAGATTGTGCATTCTGAATTTACCCTTGGCCCAGTTAATAACTAACTGTGAGTCACCAAAAATCTGGAGTTTAGCATAATCCTTCATCCTGGCCAAAGTAAGTAGAAGCTTTAAAGCACAGAGTTCAGCAATGTTGTTAGTACCAACCCCTAAACCAGCTTTGAAGGAGTAGGAAAGTTTATCAGAAAAATAAAGTATACCTCCAGCTCCACAAGCGGAAAAATCCTCTGCTGCTGATCCATCAAAAAAACCCCAAGGGTAGGATTTGTCAATAGTTTCTGCAAAAACAGGTCTTATTTTCAGAACATGATCCTCTTGTGGGAAAGATCTCAGCATACCCGAATTGAGAGAGCAAACCTGTGAAGGCATCAAAGATTGATCTTCAAAACAACTTTGGTTGCGAGCCTTACATAAAAACCACAAAACAATAATAGGCAATGACCTAATATGCTTAACTTGCATATTAAGACACTAGTTCTTCAGACAGTCTGTCACAGAAATCCCATACCATAGATTTGTGAAATTTAATTTATCTTCAATATCAAGCCAAACACTCTTAGAGAAAGGGCAGTCCACCCCTAGATGAAAATTAGTTTCACCCTCCATTTTGCACAAGTAACATTTGCCAGGTCCTTCATAACCTCTTTTAAGCAAGACATCCCAAGTGAGTGCCTTTCCAGAAAAAAGAAACCAACAAAAAATTTTAGATTTTAAGGGGCACTTTAGTTTCCACAGAACTTTCCACCACCAAGATAGTTCCAGACCAATCCTGTCCTGAAGCAAATGAACATAACCTTCTTTTGGAGTGTATTTACCAGTTTTGGAAGGATTCCAAACAAGTATGTCAGCATTGTTAGAAAGTCTAACATGACTAGCTTTAAGAATGGCTAGATAACCATTCCAGCATAATACATCTTGAAAATCAAATAAACCCAGAAAGTTTGCAGATAACCATCCTTGTTCATTCAGAAGAGTCAAAGCAGGGCATCCAATATCTTTAAGAAAGAAAATGCCAACATAATGTAATTTATCAAGCAGTAAAGTAGGTAAATGATGTCGCTATTTACAACCTACCCAAGGATCAATACCAATCCTCAAATCAGCACCATTGCCAACCTTCCAAACAAGATTATTACCAATAATATCAAAAGCCCATAAAACAACTTTCCAACAAATTGAGATATTCTTTTTCTTCTTAACAGGCTCTCGGATCCATTCCAGAATAGATAGAGGATGAACATATTTTTGTACTGCAATCTGAACCCAAAGACCCGAACCTGCAATTATATTCCATACACTCTTGGCTGCAAGGGCTTTAGAAAAAATCGTCGGGATTTTGAGTCCCCAACACCCAAAAATTTAGGGCAAGCCAAATTTTTCCATGAAGTCCAAGGGAGACCAGCAGAGTCCTTATGTCCAGAACACAAAAATCTAAATCATAACTTTCTGATTTTCTCAATGACCCCCACAGGGATCCAGAAATGCATCCAGTAGATCGGTATGGCTTCAAGAACTGCTTTAATCAACGTAAGCTTACCTCCCTTGGTTAACCAGCAAAAACTCCAGTTCAGAATCCTTTTTTCCACTTTTGCAATAAGCCAGTCCCAATCCTTCAAAACATATCTGCACAGTTTAAGAAAGAAACCAAGATACTTCATACCAGTGTCAATAGGTAACACAGGAAATGAAAAAATATTATGTATGGTAATGATCTCATAATCATCCAGACCAGAATGATATAAAGCAGATTTTTTATCATTAATCTGCATACTAAAGGCCTTACAATAAGTCAATAAGATCTCATACAGAGAGGATAAAGATTGTTCAGATCCACCAGTAACCATGATAACATCATCCACAAAAAGTACATGAGATAATGAAATTTCATTTCCAAAAGGTATACCACGATAAATCCCATCGTCTATGGCACAATAAAGAGCTCTACTCAGTCCTTCGGCAATAATCAGAAAAAGTAAAGGTGCCAAAGGGCACCCCTATCTTAAGCCCCTTCCAGCTTTAAAAAATGATGAAGCTGCTCCATTTATAAGAACAACAAAGGAGTCTGAAGTTAAACTGCTCATAACCCAGGAAATGAATAAACTAGAAAAACCCATTTTGGACAAAAGAACCCTCAGATAAGTCCAACTAACTCTATCATAGGCTTTAGACAAATCAATTTTAAGAATCACTGATCTTAAGTGTTTACCATGAATGGTATGTAAACCCTCCTGAATGACACCCACCACATCATGAATCTGTCTGCCAGGTAAAAAACTAAACTGTTCACATGAAATATACCGACCCAACACATGCCTGATACGAGTAGAAATAATCTTACCAATGATTTTATAGCAGAAGTTACACAAAGCAATAGGCTTGAAGTCCTCGAAACAAGTAGGAAGATTAATCTTAGGGATCAGAACAAGAAAAGTGGTATTAAAGACAGCTGGAATTTTACCAGATTTTCTTGAATCTTTGATCACACGTAATAAATCCAGACCCATAACATCAAAAAGAACCCGATAAACCTCTACAGGTAGTCCATTTGGACCAGGACTCTTATCATTCTTGCTCAAAGTAAGAATGGATTTGATTTTCTGTAAAGTAACAGGTTTTATGAGCTCTTCATTCTTTTCCTCAATAATGGATGTGGGAAAGTACCCAACACTCTTAACAACTTCGGGCAAATGGAGATTACTCTCCTCCTGAAATAAAGTCTCAAAGTGTTTTACCCCAGCTTCTGCAATGTCCTCAAAGCCTTCCACCATATTACCATCATCATTAGCTATTTTCCAAATAGAGTTAATGAATTTCCTATTATCAGCATACTTATGGAAAAAAGGGGTATTTTTGTCCACACACAAAAGCCATAAAGCTCTACTTTTCAATCTAGCCTCCTCTTCACGATCAAGTAAAATTTTCCTCTTACGTGATTCCAAATCAACCAGGGAAGATTTAACCACCTCAGAAGCAAACCCGATTCCCAACTTATGAAAATCGGCCAATAAGAATTCAATATCCACTAAGTCCTTATTCTCCTGTAATTTCTTTGCGACCGACCAAGAGATAGACACTTCTTTAATTTTCTTAAGGTTTAAGGCAAAGTGAGTAGCAGGAGAAATCTCAAGGTTATCAGAGAAAACTACCCAAGTAGATTTTAAAAGGGAAACAAAATCTTCATCCTCCAACCAGGAAGCATTAAATTTAAATGGACTGCTTGGTCTAGTTTCTTTAGTCAGGAAATGCATAAAGACAGGATTATGGTCCGAATCCCCTCCACTACCAATCCGTTGTCTGAGATGCAAATCACAATCTAGAAAATCAGATGAAAGAAGGAACCTATCTAATCTCTTACAAATATTTTCACACCCAACTCTCCTGTTATTCCAGGTAGGTAGAAGAATTGCAGGGGCTATATCCACAAGTGAAGCAGTTTCCAACTGCCTGATAAAGAAATCAAATAGGTTATCAACTCTAGCCTTATCACCCCAGATCTCAGATAAACCAACAGAAAAGTTCAGATCTCCACCCATAATCAATTTAGAGCTCAACAAACCCTCCATTTTGAACAGATTAATCCAAAATAATTCTCTGTCCACATAAGGTCCATACAAGTTAATACAAACAATAGTCATTTTAAGCTCAACAGAGTGCAACGTGGCGCAAAGACCAGAACCAAAAGCCCAAGCGTTAATCAAGTGAAAATGATGTAATCTCCAACCAAGTAGTAAACCCCCTGATTTATCTTTAGAGTCCATAGATAAAAACTTCCATCCATGATTCATAGATTCCATCTCAGAAACTAACAATTCAACGCCACACATAGTTTCTTGTAAAAATAAAACGTCAACTGTATGTTCAACAATCAACCTACGGACCGCTAGTTTTTTGGGCAAACTATCCAACCCTCTGCAGTTGAGGGTCATAGTGATCATTAGCAATCACCCAAAGGGGAATGCACAACTCTAAGTGCCCCAGATAACTTATCATCAGAAATCAGCATCTTATGAACCCCTCCGAGATCAATGCATGTAATATCATTCCCTGTCAAACCCCCATCAAAAAAGCTTGCAGAATTAGCCTTAGCGCAAGACTGTAAGAAATAGCCTTCAAAAGGTTTATGACATTTATCAGGGGAAACAAACCCTAAGCTCCCTAGAGGAGAAACAGTCCTTCTCGTCTCTCCCGTCTCTCCCGAATGCCCATTACCAGGAATCAGAAGGTTAGCCAAAAGTAAACTAGGATTAGAAACAGAGAAATTGAGAAGTTTCAATGAATCCACAATCTGAATAACATCCGAATCCGAATCTACGCCCACCAAATCATCCACCAAAACCTCATCCGAGACAGAATTAACAGTTTCCATGACAACAACAAGGTTCTTAACCCTCCAGTAGGATTTAGGTTTCAGAGCAGAGGCATATTTACCTGCTTTAGTAAAGGGTAAAAGTGCAATCAGGGATTAAATGGCCATGGACATGGCATCTATTACAGCGAAAAGTAATGCCCAGATAATCTAAAGGCTGATGGAATTCATGACCCCCCTTCTTTATCAAAATATCCTCCGCTAAACCATTCCTAAGATCTAATAAAACCAACACTTTACCCAGACAGCATACACCCGTATCAAGAAATGAGAGGTCTTTCCACTCGTGGGTCGAATAACGGCGACCATGTTTTCAGCATCAGAGCCGAGTTCTGCCATCTCCAGAAACCAGCGAGAGTAATGGCTGCATCTTCTTCAGTATGGAACTTGAAAGCGATCCACCCACGAGGCAGAATGAAAACATTCGGGCTCATACTAATTCGATCATTCCAAGCACCAACAACCCAGTTTGAAACACCATCAGCACTAATCTTCCGTCCGCCAAATCTGCCCACCAGAGTAGTGGCATTGGTCAGTATAATGTCATTCAGACAGACATCTTCGTTGACAACCATCATCATAGGTTTGTCTTTCCTAATAATTTTCCCAGGCCGCTTCAAACGCTTGACAACCTCCGGAGAAACACAATCTTTACCAGGTATATTCGCAGAAAACTCTCCCTTAAACGTCGATCCGAAATTTTCCTGCTCAGCATTAAACATCAGGTCCTCAACGGGCACCGAGGTATCCACATTACCCCTTCCCGGCTCAGTAGTCAAAAACCTAGATGTCACCGGAATAGAATAACCCAACACACCATGAGATCCATCTAAGGTGAAGTCAAGTTTCATGGCAGCACCATTCGACTGAGCAGTCTCTCCCTCACCATCAACCTCTCCAAACGGCAAAACATAAATGTCGAGCGGAGCCAAATCAATAAACCCTGCATTCTTTCCCCGAGGCGCCTTAACTACATTGCGGACAGTTGGCGGCGTTCGAGCCAAGTGTTTTATCGCTCTTAACGTCATACCGGAGAGCCGAAAGTCGTGTCGCTCCCAGAGATAGCCAAGTGGTTAAACCAAATCCCAAAATCAAAAGGTAGGATCGTATAATTGCGAACCTGAAGATCACGTTTAAATGCAGACGTCCAAGCTGAAGATCACTTAAATGCAGACGACCAAACTGCCAGACAAGGAGTATGTTCTGTTCATCGAAAAAATCAACGGCAATAAAGTCTTGCATAACAATCTAAAACCCTATAAACCCGCTCCTTGAACAACCTCTTATATATGCATATGTATCATGGCTCCTTTACCCAACGAAATTAATGTGTTGGACGCTGGGCTCTTAACCTTTCCTTTTCACTAAGCAAACGTAAATATTTTATAAACCATGTTTCCTACAACCATCGACAATTCAGTCTATTAATTATTATCTTTTTAAACGGTGCTTTGGCTGTTCTCACAAGTCACGACTTATCATTGTAAAGAACTAGAAAATGGTTCCCTAGCTGTCACGACTCTAGTCTTTAGAAATGGTGGTTTGGTAAGAGTATACTCTTTTCCAACCCAACAGCGGACATGATGGGATCTACAGTTTTCCACGGCAACCGCTCCACCACAACGATTTGAGGAGTGAACAATTCTCTACGAAACCCATTGTATCGCAGTTTTTTATTTTACGCAAAAGCCTGATATAGATAATAAATGCTTGTCTTATTTCGAGCGAACCCAAAATTATTTCCCCAGTTGACTTAACTTGTATTCTTGTAATTGCGGAGATCAGTCTTGTTACTCACGATTTCATCGAATTCACCACCGTGATGACACCTCCGTGTCGACAGATTTACCCAGTAGTCACGATGCCTGGCGGTGGTAGTGAAACTTTGTTCCACGATTTATAATTGGCAGCGGCGGTTCTGTGATACCTCTTTCACAGATTAATGAATGGTGGCTTGTAAAACGTAACCGTGATGAGTTGGATTTCCACTCGTAACTTTGTCTTCTGAAGCAGTATCTTGGTTTTTCAATGAAATCAATAACTTTGCTTGCTTTCTGGGCTGAGAATTCACCAGACAACACTGATACACTTGGTTTCCTCAGGCCCTTCTCTGAAAATTTGAATTTTTGATGGCCAAGGGCCTATGATGGTCAAAGAACCAAAAGCAGAGAACCTTTGATAGAATGAGTGTGGCCAATAGCTGTTTCAGACAAGGTCTGAATTTTTTTTTTGTTTTTTTGACAAAAGAGAGATCAGAGGAAATGCCCAAGAAGGGGGTCTATTATCAATGAAACGACAAAATCGTTCTTACACAAATAACTAGTACAAATAACGCATAATGCAGATAATCCATGAAAGAAAAAGTAATATAATCTATGATTGATAAAATAAGTGATGATATTACATTGAGAATGACGTTTGTATAAATACCCATACTGGGTGCCCTTTCAGAAAGAGGCATAACCTTTCATCAAGGTGCCTCTTCATTAATTATTAGTTTGTTTAATTATTAATGTTTATTAATGTTTAATTATTATATATTGTTCATTACACTTGTCAAAGTGATGCTTCTTTGTGGCACCAATTTCAAGTCTTCCAGGTTCTCAAGCAGGTCTAGTTTTCTTTCCTCATCTAGATGAAGATCTTGGTGTGTACTCAACATATTATCGATGAGGTATTATCGTGGATCGCATTCAAGGACAAAGGTAAGATCTCATGTATGAATTGCTTACTCAGATGGTTGCATTGGTGGTATGATTTCACCTAACCTATTTTCATTACTATGTTTAGGATAGGTAGGGTTTCGCTGCATTTTAGCTAGGCTTATTATTGTTACCTTTGCATTGCATTTGATGTCTTTTCATCATCTAGTCAACTTTTATTGTTCTTAGTTTGTTTCCCTTATTTCGCGAATAAGCCAAGACGAAAGTGTTTGCCTCTAGATGCTTTTAATCCCTTCGGGTATTTGATGTGTGTGTAGGCCTACAGGTACCAGAAGATTCGCAGTTCTCGAGCACTCTTGGGAAGAGCACTCGTCCCGCAGTTGGAGCCAGTGTTATGCTGTATCTATACCCAACGCACCTTTAGATGTTCCCTAGGGAGAGAGAGCCAAGTTTTTTTCCAGGAGAGATGTTATCGAGCAATGGTGGTCATGGTTGGGCCCTTTGGTCCTTCCTTTAGGAGTACTAGGGCTTAATGGCACTACTAACTGCCCTCTGTTGGGGTTTTTTAACCTCGGGGTGGGTGTCTGGGGCTCCTAGGGGTTGATCACTGGATCACACGGCCCCATACCATTTGCTTGCTCTGGTGGCCTTTGCTTCAGCTGCGAGACATTTGTCTCCCTTCACAGTCAGTTAGGACACCCTTCTGGTCCTTCTACACACTGTCACGTTCTCTCTCTAGCCTTATTTCCTCAGAGGAAGCTGTCTTCCACGCTAGGCCTTGTTGCCTCTTTTAGGAGGGCGTTGAGGGATTTTACAACATTCTTGGGGTTAGATGGGGTATAACGCCCTCCCTCCAACTTACTCCAGCCTTTTGTTGAGAGTGATTCGCTTAATTAGCAAATTTTAGCACCCAGGGAAAAAATACCCCAGGTAGCCTTGAGCTTGCATTATGGCTATATTTTATTATTATTTTGTTTTAATTTTACGTTGACATTTTATAATTTCAAATTGACATTTTAAAGGCATGTTGATCTGGATATTTTTGTAAAATGTGAGTGTGAGATCATATAAATAGATCTCCTCACTTCATTTTTAAAACAAGACTGATGGGATAAATACACTGCATTTATTCTACCCTTAGGGCTCTTTGGAGAGATGCGCCCCTCTTAAGGAAGGTTGTTTTTTGGGTTTATGACAAGTTCTTGAAGCATCTTGGTTTTCTTGCTCTTTATCATAGTTAAAGTTATGATTTGTTTGTGAAACACGTGCATAAGGAGGTATTTGTCTTTATGTCTCTTTATTAAAAGCTGATGAATGATGTTTTCTTGTAGATGGAATGATATCCATTAGGTTGCATCTTGTCTTGGCTATGTCTTCATCTACTTATATCACCTTAGAGTAGAAGCACCTCCACTTTAGGAGTCTTCTAGGGTTAAAGGTCTTGGTCTTTAGGTTTGTTATCTAACCTAGGTTCTTCTTCTCACTAGGCAATCCATCCTCCCTATATGCCCTATGTTAGGTAGGGTTTTGCTAGGTTAGTTTCCTTTTGTCTTCACCTCCCTTTTCTTCTCCTAAACCTAGTTTTAAGGTTAGTTTAGGGCCGCATTTTGCATCTAAAAAGCCCTAAAATTTACAACATCTCAAAAAATCAAATTTTTGGTCAATTTAGTGCCTCTAGAAATTTTTGATTCCTAAAATTTTGGCCCTAAAATTCGGTGCCCTAAAATTCCGCGCCCTAATATTTTGGGCCCCAAAATTTTTGTGCCCTAAAATTTCGGCCCTCTTTAAAAACTTGGCCCTAAAATTTTGGGATCCAAGATTTTCGGGCCTTAAAATATCAACATGAAATTTCGACTGCCATAAATACTTGAATAGATGACTGATACATGTTACTTATACTGTTGTACATGTTTATTTCTGATCGTTTAACAAATTACTTGTACTTGGTTAATATCTACATATCATACTATTTGCACATCGATATTCATAAGATACACAATTGACTTATCCTTGGATGAACTTGCACAATTCATATGCATGCTCATAGTACATCTATTCCGCCATTTGATTGACTCCATTGGGCACTGGTCACTAACCTTGCACACATATGAGATATACTTGGTGTCTAAGTGTCTTTTGCAGAGTTACATAGGGCTCTCCCCTAGGAGGTTTCGACTTCGATAAGTGACTAAGGTGACAATGGTCACTGTCTCTGCATATGTTTGCCGGTGGATCTATGTACTATTAAGCATTGCAAAGAATTGAAATAGAAAAAGCTATTGTTATAATACGAAGTGTAGCCACCCACTTGAGATATCCTATCCAGGACGATAAAGGTAAGGTAGCTAACCTGTGACATCGCAAGGGCCTCTTCCATTACGGGTAAAGAGTAGTTGTCACACTGCAAGGGCCTTAGCCCCTACGGGTAAAGAGTAGTTGTCACACCGGACGAACCCTTGTCGCTTTAGATCAATCCAAAGAATGATCAAGGGGGAGACCCTACTATCATAAGAGGGTTAGCGCACCTGCTCAAGACAATCCTAGGGTTATGCAATAAATGAAAGAGGAGTGATAATGAGTGGGGAAGTCTAGATCTAAGGAATAGATGTCGTATAGAGGTTAGGGAAAAGTTAGGGAGGGTAAGTAAATAGGAAAAATGACCCAACTTAATTGGAAATATACCACAAAGAACTTAATAACGTAGATCTAGAGAGTGTAGCCAAAGAGAAGGAAACCCTAATGGGACCCACCTAGGGTTTATGTAAAAGTGGACAAAGTGGACCCAAAAGAGTAGATCGGGATGACAAATGACCGGATTTAATAGCTTGAAGGCTAGATCTGTGAAATTTAAGTGGGTTTAAGCATACCCTACTGATATATCTGAAAAATAGACCACCCACCCAGAGGGAGCGCCCCACTTAGAGAGACTTGTGCTAGTTCCCAGGGCAAATGGAGTCCGATTTAATGAAATTTGAGATCTAGGGTTTATTCCATTATCTCCAAGTGGGTTTTGATGGCCGTCATAACAAACTCACTGGATCTATCAGATCTACAAAACTAGGGTTTTAAAATGAGGGGTTGGTTGTGACAATTAGATCAAGCCCTTGAAAAATAAATTAAATGCAGACGTACATGGAAATACTTGCTACTAACCTTGTATGGTGATGATCTTCCCTTTTTGATCAATTACGAGCATTTTCCATGCAATGCCAAGTGAAATCGATTTTTCCTCCAAGAGACCAAATCACCCTCCTGCAAAAGAGATCTACCGATGAGAATTGATTTGCAAAAAGAAGATGATAATTAGTGAAGAGAAGCTCAAAATGCATCAAGATGATCCTAAGATACAATAAAGATACTCCCTGAACCCAAAACGATTTGAGGAAGAGATATGGAGCTCAGTCACAATAGTGCCCCCTTCAAATTGTCGTCTTCATCAAAGGTACGACCACCTGCAAAAATGTTAGCATGAGATAGATCCGCAAGAATGCTAGAAAGAAAAAGATTTTCCAATCTCGAACAAGATATTTGACAAAGCTTCTGAGAGATTTGGAAAATATTTTATTATTCCAAAGGCTTGAGAGCCAAAAGTCTCGTTACAAATGAGAGAGCATCTCAATATATAGATCTCTCAAGTACATAAAACCTAGATCCATAAATACCAAGGGTCAAGATCATAAGATAATATCATCCTAATCTAGGGCTACGATTAGCCGGATACATCATACATGGATCAACTCAATAATAGAGGGGGGGGGATCATTAAAATGCTCACAAGGGCACACCACATAAAAATATGACAAATAATCATGAGATAGCACATGGTGGAGATAGGAGGTTATAATATCCTTCACTAGCATGGCCCCATGGCACAATAACAATATGTGATGGTCAATAATATCATGAAGTGATCAAAATCACTAGGACACCCCCCCCTCGAAAATACATCAAAATGCCCTTAAAATGAAGAAATCAAGGACGTGTGGACCCCATGTAGAGTGAATTTGATGTCGGATGATGACGGTGACTCAAACACTATGTCTCAGACCAATTCCACACCATTTCCTTGCCTCATTTACCCAAATCGATTTCTTTATTAGCCATTTTTATAATCAAAATGCTGCCTCGAGAACATAAAACTGACATTATCTTACCGGGGACCAAATACTGAAGCCAATTGACTGCACGGATAGGTCTAGCACCATAGCAATATGGTACAAACGACTAGCTACACCCCTTGATTCCCTTTGGCGCCCTACGAGAACTCATCATCATTTGCACTGTGTTTTATTTTTAATTTCTCAAGGCTAAATTGCTACAAAATACTTGAAAGACCCATATCTCTCCTGTAACTACCCGAAACTGAAAATTGGCTACACCAATGGACTTAGGATGTCTAAATCAACTAGGAATGAGTACTCATATATCATATGTCCATCACAAAAGTTCGGCAGAAGCCCCATCCATGTCAGAACCATAATAATAATAAAGCCTGTAAATGTTGATAATCATAAAAAATAATACTAGCCATTATAGTAAATCACCATCTGAAGCATGAATATGTCTAATGGACATTGATAGATCATAAATAATCATCATCCACAACCATCGGTCTAAAACTTATCCCAGACCCTGCTCCTGGCTTGGTCGACACAGGGTTAACCAAGTCAAGACTAATCAAATGATGACCCCAATGCTAAACTCTGATATTGCAAGGTACAAATGGACATGCATGCTCAATTATCTATGCTAATTGTGAGACTCAAGTACAAGTAGCTTCTGCTGGCGAATATAAGCACTATATATATATATATATATTAAAATGATCAATTGTTTTACACTATATACTCATTTATGGATTTAGCCATTTTGCTAGTCAAGGGTGAAGGTGAAAGAAACTAGGTAAGGCCAAGGGAAGGACTTGATACTTGACATTGTGCATCTAGGATGAAGGAAAAGGGAATCCACAAAACACATAAGCTGGATTAGGTGAACAATAGGGAATGGCAGTGTCTCACAAATGGGTGTGTTATCACATATACATTTTCAGCCAGGCTTCCATGATGCAGCATGCAGACTTGTCTCTTTTTGTATTTCGATCTATGTTTACATGGGGTATCAGCATGGATCTCTACAGTTTCATTCCACCTCAAAGCCTTGTTATTGATATTTTCCTTGCCAGGACTGAGACTCAGGAGTCCATTGAGAGGATTTTGGTGATGATTTAGTTCATTTCAACAAAGCAACAAATTAGGAGTTGGTACACACAGTCGGGGGCTTATCAGTTGGAGATAGGCATACATGATGAGATCAGGTATAATTCCTTGGTTTAGTTGTTGTTCTGTGATGCATCTCAGATACTTGTGCTTGTCATGTTAGGATGATTATGGTGACCTATGTTATATGTTCTATATTGCTCTAACCTGTGTAATGATTGATCAAGGAATCCAATGTGAAGACTGTTGCCCATGCCATGCTCAAACAAATTGTAACCCTTAGTGCTAGGTTGGTTCCATTACATTTGTTCCCATCCATCCAGTTCATCCACTTTTGTTTCCACCCCATGACTAAGATTGATAGAGACTTGTGAGATTGAAGACCCTTTCCCCATTCTGACCACTGTGTGTGACAGACTCCATGTTGTTATGTGTCTCGGGCTATGAAGTATGTGTCTTGGTCAGTGTGGCTAGGTGCACAGGGTTGTCCTCCTTAAGTCCTCGAAACAAGTGATCCACCATAACAGTGTTGTTAAACACTAAAGCATCAGAACGCATAAAAGCTACATCTAAAAGATGCAAAAGTATAGAATATTGACAAAAGGTAGTCAGTGGCCAAGAGATTGAGCACCCATTCCTTGTATAGTGTAAGGCTCAATTTTCCCTGCACAGGGGGCTCCACGGAGAGGCAAACCCGTCAGGGCTGTGGACTACTCGTTGGCAGCAGGTCTAGGCCTTAGTCATTTACTGGAAGCCCAGACGCTTTTCCGGGGCACCTGCTCTTGTAGGCTGGCTACCATCTTATGAATTGTGAAAAATATTGAAGAGGTCGATGGTCAAAGGATGAGCACTCACTCTTTGTATGGTGCTTGGCTGAATGGTCCCCATAGGGCCACAGGGTGAGACTAGTCTAGAAAGATTTGGTCTTTGTCAGTACTGGAGCCCAGAAGCCTTCCAGGGCACCTGCCTTTGAAGGTTGACCTATATTGCAATAAAGTTGCAAAAGAAAACTTGCTAGAGTCTGAGGGAAGCATACCCAAGTACTTCACCCATATGGGAGACACCGCTATCTGTCATGCATATGTCACCTTGGTAGAGTATATTGGTTATCAGTCGGATAGATCACTGAGTCAAAGTCAGTCAAAGTCATTTCCCCTTTGCCTTAGCCTGGTTCTTCCATCATCACCTATCTATAGCACATTGATTACACTTTGTAAGTATGGCAACAAGCATATTTCCAGAAGACTAACATTTTTCAGAAGCAAAGGTATATTTTATTATCATTATTGTTGGTCACCATGATTATGAATAACTGACTCAAGTTGGGTTTTGATATACATCATTGGAGCATGTCTTACCTTGGAATGTGGCAGGATCATACTAGTACAGTATCTCACTTTGATTTGGGTACTTTGACCTGGTCAACTTAGTTGGCCAAGTCAGTCACGGTTCCCAAGGCAGTGACTCAAAAATACAACATGGTCCATATTTGTTCGAAACATGCCCAGGATCAATACTGCAGTTTCAGTTTTGAGAGTTTGGTCCCGGTTCTCCAGAAAAGTGATTATTATCACTTAATTATTGGCCAAATGATCTATTTTTATTCTAGATGGCAGTATGTTTGGTTCTCCTAGAGCAGAGCAGTGTTCTAGGGGATATGAGTAGTCACTTATACCATTCTTCTATGTCTCCAGATCATCTGGATTAGTCAGTTTGCCCCAGTTTGCAACCTGGAGTGAGTTATGATGGATTTATCAGTTTCCAGAGATTGTACCAACAAAAAATGAACTAGAAATTGACTGAGAAAATCGATTTGGCCTCTTGGGTGAAGGAAATGGCTTGAAACTTTGATAGATGATGTTTCTTGGCATCCTGGACAGTCTTTCTGCAGTTTTCAGTCAACAGACGTCTGGATTATTTATTTATGGCTTAGCCAACAAGGAAAGCCCCCTAGGGGGCGCCCCCTCTAATTGGCTATTGATGTATTTCATTGTTATATCTTATATTATGAAGTTGTAAAGGGGCCTAGGGTGAACTAGGCCCCTAGTGACCCCCTCCTATGATGTATCATGTCATATCTTATGTTATGTTGTGAGATTTCACTTTAGAGGGGCATCCTTGAGCAAAGTGCGCCCCCTCTTTGACTTAGTCACTTGATCCATGTATTGATTGATATATTTTGATCTCCACCGTTGATAATGTTATAATCTCAACTGTTGGATGATAAACTGAATTAGGGTTTATGTCTCTCTCAAACTGTTTAAGAGAGGTGACCCCCCCCCCCCATTGTAATTCATGAGCTCTGGCAGCGGAATTGGAATAAGGAGATTTTGTCTGGGACTACACTCTTGTCTACTTGCTTGATGAATGAATGAGTTGATGACTGACACTGCTTTTCTTCTGCACTAAGATATATCTGACATAGTTTTTGTATATTTCCTTGTACTCGTTTACTTGCAGGTTGAAGGAGGTGATTTTGAGAGAGGTGCATTGGTGGGGGGACTTGCCTTGTTGCTCGATCTCGACAATTGGTTATCAGGGAGTTGAACTTATTTATGATTTCTTCTTCTTGTACTTCTTTCAGCTTATATTTCCCGTTTATTTGCCATTCTGGTTGATTTTCCTTTGTCTGGCAGGCAAATAGGGGCGCTAGGGACACTGACAGAAGCAACACTTCATAAAAAGCTTGTCCGAAAATCTTATTTGATCTCAAGAAAGGAATTCTTCATCATCTAGGAGGTCGTCAACAATGATTCTGGTATGTTTCTCAGGTAAGTTCTCCAACCTTTGATTTTCATGCATTGCCCATCAATATTTTTCATTGAAAAACCCTCGTTTAGCAATCTGGAAAAATCACCAAACTAATTCACACTGGGAATCTGCAAATTCGACGATTTGGGATTTGTGCGACATATTGAAAAACTCCCTCTCCCTCAAAAACGTCTAGATTGGACTCCTCTGCCCCCCTCCAGGCACTGGTCTCTGTCCGGGAGAAAACACCCCCCTTTCAGCAAGTCAACGATTTTCCCACTGTTTTGTGTCCGGTTTCTTCCGGGTATTTTTCATTATCAAATCTTTCATCCCAGCTAGTGTGCAGGAAGCCATAATTATCAGTATCAACTTTGTCCTGGGGATTTCTCAATGATCCGCTTAAATCCCTGAGGGTCTGAATTTGATCATTTGAACCAGCACACTAAAATCCTAGATCTGACTTAAATCTTTGTAAGCCATCCGTTTTAAAGACTTGAGTGACATTTCCAATCTCAAATAACTGCCCCACTCGGGTATCCTTAATTTGTGCCTTTTCCTTAAATCTAGGGTTTCATACACTCACCTTATGAATTCTCCGTTAGGAGTCTGATCTGGTGATTGTCTTAGGTCTTTCCTTTCAGGTTTGATCCGGGTCTCCCCTTTGTCACTTGGGCTTCTCTAGTGGCATTAAGCGAAGGAATCCTTAACCGACGTGACAACCATCCATCTTTTGGGGGTTAGGGTTTTCGTAGGTCATAGCTTTAGTTGCGTGTCCCCTCTGCCATCCGGTATAGGATTCATTTATCGGGGCAACTACAAGATCTGTGATAACAGGGTAGAATGATGAGAAGGCTCTAGTAGACTCTAGACAAGTAACATTTTTAGCAATTTATTTGCACAACAATATATAATAGTTAACTTCATGAGGCATGTGCCATGGTAAGCTTGTTGGGCTCCCAGAAAATGACAAAGACATGACCTTTGGGGGCTAGTCCTACCTTGTTTCCCTGTGGGGAAAATGAGTCGTACATTATACAATGAATGAGTGCTCATCCTCTAGCCATCAACTTTTTAGGAGATTAATTTCACTTTTACACAAGGAAATAGCCAACCTACAAAGGCAGGTGCCCTGAAAAGCCTTCTGGGTTCCAGAAAATGACTAAGGCCTAGCCCCGCTGCCAGTGAGCACCCATAGCCCCGACGGGCTTGCCTCACCTTGTTTCCCTTGTGGAGGAAAATGAGCCTTACATCATACAATGGATGAGTGCTCATCCTTTGGCCACTGACTATTTTATAGCATTTATACTTTATTTGCAACAGTGTCTAATGACACTTTTGTTTTGCTGGCAAGGCATCCATTTATAATAACTTTAAGCTCTGATGCCTTAGTGTCTAAAGGCACTCTTTGGTAAGTCTACTTGTGTTCAAGGCCTAGAGGTAGACCATCCCTGTGACAAGCATCACATAAACCAATACTGAGACACAATTTAGATAGTGAGACCTATTCCAACAGAGAGGTGAAGGTGGGTGAAATCCTAGATGTCACTAGTCAAGTTACAAGTCAAGGTTACTCAACAACAAGGGAAGGCAACGGATGGACAGTGACAGTGAAGATGGTGCCAAAACTAGCAAGTTGTGTCCCTAAAGGGAAATGACTAAATCCATACTACAAGTAGGGCAAGGCCAATGAGTATACAGAGGAATCTCTTGGACATAACAACTAAATCATTTATACTCTAGATTCCAACTAATGACACTTTTATTTTGCTGGAAAGGCATCCATTTAGAATAACTTTAAGCTTTGATGCCTTAGTGTCTAAAGGCACTCTTTGGTAAGTCTACTTGTGTTCAAGGCCTAGAGGTAGACCATCCTTGTGACAAGGATCACATAAACCAATACTGAGACACAATTTAGATAGTGAGGCCTATTCCAACAGAGAGGTGAAGGTGGGTGAAATCCTAGATGTCACTAGTCAAGTTACAAGTCAAGGTTACTCAACAACAAGGGAAGGCAACGGATGGACAGTGACAGTGAAGATGGTGCCAAAACTAGCAAGTTGTGTCCCTAAAGGGAAATGACTAAATCCATACTACAAGTAGGGCAAGGCCAATGAGTATACAGAGGAATCTCTTGGACATAACAACTAAATCATTTATACTCTAGATTCCAACTAATGACACTTTTATTTTGCTGGAAAGGCATCCATTTAGAATAACTTTAAGCTTTGATGCCTTAGTGTCTAAAGGCACTCTTTGGTAAGTCTACTTGTGTTCAAGGCCTAGAGGTAGACCATCCTTGTGACAAGGATCACATAAACCAATACTGAGACACAATTTAGATAGTGAGGCCTATTCCAACAGAGAGGTGAAGGTGGGTGAAATCCTAGATGTCACTAGTCAAGTTACAAGTCAAGGTTACTCAACAACAAGGGAAGGCAACGGATGGACATTGACATTGACATTGAAGATGGTGCCAAAACTAGCAAGTTGTGTCCCTAAAGGGAAATGACCAAATCCATACTACAAGTAGGGCAAGGTGAATGAGTATACAGAGGAATCTCTTGGACATAACAACTAAATCATTTATACTCTAGATTCCATGTAGGACCAAAATAAAGTATGGCCAACATACAACCACTATCAAATAAGTCTCACTACTAAAATAGACAACATAGCAACGTCACAATCCATATGCACAAAACCATAATATCACCTGGGTCATATACCTACGGTGGATTTGAAACCAATCTGAAGATCACTGAAACAACTACTACTGCTACATATCATGGGCACTGTAATAATCTTTGCTCTGGGTCTTAAAAAAATGGCTAACTCAGTCATCGAATCTGAGGTCATGAAGCTCGTTCATGGCATAGAATTGGTCAATTTGGATGCTTCCGATTTGATGAAAGTGGGAGATCATCAAGTGGTGGCTCATCATCTGTTGATCTCATAGTAAAGGACTGGCTCAAAGAACTGCTCAGGAACAAAAGTAGCCCAGATACTATATACGTGACAACAACTACATTTCCCAATTCCTCACATTTGTTTTACATTGTGTTAATTGGTATCAAAGCCTTGTTTTGGCTCTTATCCTAGTATTTTTCAGAGTTTACCTTTGCATCTAGATTCTAGGTCTACATCAAGATTAGTTTCCAATAAAATATTTTTCAAGTAGGTCTCTTTCTTACTTGTTTTCTCAATATTAACTTTTTTGTACTGTATGCCAAATTGACCCTTGTATAAACCTATATGGTCGATTATTAATACTTTTGCACGACAATCTATTCTTTTGCTTTTTTTGGTATGGACCCTACTTTTCTGCTGTGCAACTTGTTACCTCTCAAAGTGCATATAATTTTAAGATACTCTTCCATCTATTCAATGATGAGGATGGGTTAATAGGGAAACTTTGAGTACTTTCAAAGGTGGTATTGAGGTTGCATTTTGGGAACACATTCCAGTAAAGCCAGACTTGTAACCAAATTTAATTTGCAGCAAAGTATCGGGCAATATGTTATTGAGGATAACAGAATGAAGGAATGCGCGAGTTTATGGAGATTTTTGGATTGTAGCATATTTTCCAACATACAAACATATAGGGTCCTGTTGTCACACAATCTAGCAGTCTTATGATTGCAAGGATTAATCAACTACTAAACCGGTGGAACCTCAGGACAATATCCCGAGCTGTCATGTGGGTAAGGTCCTCTCTCTTTTGGTCTCTTAGATCCACCGAGGTAGACCTGGACTAACCAATGGGAGGTGGCCCTAATTGAGCTTTTTTGGGTACTTGGCAGTAAAGACCAACTTTCCCATAGTACTAACAAGACCGATTTGTGGGAGACATGATGTCTTATGATTTAATAAAGAGAATAAATGAAGCACCCTAGGGGGAATGTTAAGAGATTTGAGATTACTTTTTAAAAATGAACCCTTAGACAAAGAGGGAATTAGCTAAAAGGATTTGAAGTGAATAGCAAGCTACTTAAATGATTTAGTGACATATAAACTAGGCAAAAAAAAAAGTCTGTCCTAAGGCTTTAGATGGCTGGAAATGAGTTTTTTGGATAGCAGAATTAGATATATGCCTAGAAATTAAGTCTAGGTCACTAACAGGTTATAATGTTGAGTTTTTTACTTTTTTATGATTACCAGCAATGAGTTTAAAGCTCATTTTGGGTATTAGTGATTTTAGTGCTAAGATCTGAAAAAATTTAAATGTATTTAAGGTGTTGGTTTTAGGTTTGGGGTATATGTCATCACAATGGCAGCTTGTTGGTTAAAAATTAAATTCAGAAGATGATATGGCGACAACCTAAATATGCAAAAGAACCGAGCAAAATTTTCATAAAATTGAAATACTTCGAGTTTTAATGTGAACAATGCCTTATCAAAGGGTTTTAAATGAGTTTTACTTCAGATTTTAGATTAGCCCCCTAGGATGCAATAAGATTTCAGCTATGTAAAAACCACACTTGATTCAAATGCATAAAATGAGAATGAGGAAGTGAAAGTCGAATTGGCTAATGGAGGACAACAAACACGAATCAGTAGAAGTGACTGACCTAGTGCCTTAGTTGGGTTATGGAGTCGAATCATCCTTCCTAGCAAATGAAATTTGTAGATGGTAGCTTAGCTTAGTGATGGCCTTTTAAGCAATTTCTCCAAGTGATTTAGCTGAGGCGCCCTTCAAAGCCCAATTTTCTTTCAACTTGTAAAACACAATAAAAATTAGTGGGTGCAAATTAATGCTGAAATTACAAACCCTGCACATAAATCAGTAAACAAGTTTGGAAGAAAATGAGTAACTAGCAAGTAAACACACCCACTAAATGCAAGCAAGATTGCAAAAATATTTCATGAGGAAATTTCTCGCCAAAAACCTCCAAGGTGCACTTGATAGTTTAGAGATCAAACATTACCTCAAATTCATCTACTACCATTTACTCATTCAAAAAGAAAGCAAGAAACGAAATCCACATCCACAACATGAGAATTGTTACCGCCTTCATGCACCTGGGGGGTTAGGTTGGCGTGGCAGAACTCTTCAAGCCACTAAGTGCGTCCTTGGAGGCAAGTCTCGAGTCGAGTGCTGTCACTTGATCTTGACTCCTCCGTTTAGGCAAACTCTTAACAAAGCCAAGGGGGGTAGACCCTATGAGTTACTAAGCATGATTAATCTTTAGATGGTGGTTTGTGATTGAGTGAGTTGTTTATGAGTTTTTGTAAAATGGCACAAGAGATGGCAATAGTGATTAAGAGAATAGCATGAACAAAATAATCAATCAACACATTGTAAATTAAAGAAAATGCTTATACAATAAAATCAAAGACCAGTTGAAAATAGAGTGTTGTTGGAGCGCTGAATGTATTGCAATTGTTCTTGGTCGATTTTAAGTTTATGATTTAATGAGTGGATTAGGGGGAAAGGGAATTCCCGATATACTCTGAGGTACGGGAAATGTGTCCGGATTTTGATAAAAGTGGCTCCTTGTAAGAAGATGTGGGCTAGATGGAGTCACGGCAACGCTACACCAAACGAGTCTATAGCCTGATGGGGTCTCGCAGTCACTTTCTAGTTGTTCCCCCCTTCTTTGAAGAATTTTCGCACAAATGACAAACTTCGGCTACGCCGGATTTCCGTATGTTCAAGGGAAAGTTGATTTTATTAAGATGAGTTGCTTAGTTAGATGTGAAAAATTATAAAGTGCACACTTCCGATTTTGGTTATCCCAAAGATCAGGGCGAACCTGCGATGGGAAAGAGCACACACGGAAATGGCGAATGTTTATTCCAACTTGAGATTGTGAAAACAAAAGCAAAGTGTAAAACTAATTACTGCAACCAAGAGTTTCTTTTAGTCCTGAAGGCCATACTCGGGGGAGCAAGGATGGGTTAGTATTCGATTGCTTTTACAAAAAAGCTAAAGGAAAATCAATCTAACTAAAACAAAACTATTCTAAGATTTAGCATCAAGAAATGTAGTGATACAAAGCAGAAAAACAAACCATCAAGGAGACGACACAAATCCCCCAGGGGGGATGGGGTGTGGGTGCTTTGAAAGCCCACTCGTTTTTCTTTTATTATGGTATTTACAATGCTTTTGAGGTGGAGCCTTTGGTCCTTTAGATCCAAAGGCTTACAAGGTTTTAGAAATGAAGCAAGAAAAAGGAATGTTGCTCTAGAAGGTTATGGATGGCCCAAATCTTCAATTTTCCGGCAGCACTTCTCCTTGTCCTGTCAACAAAAGACAAAAACCAGCCACCTATCATGCACCAAATGTGCTAAATATAACGTTAAAAGCATAAAATAGTTAAGTACCGAATGATCGAAAAATATGCACAAGTACTTAACAATACTAGATCTATTCTAAGAATGATGCTTTACAATTCTAGACTTTAGATATTCTTTGAAAGAGAAACTAAACTACTTAAGCATGTGAGTAATCGCAACCAAAGGGGAAAGTTTGATTAAAATTGAAGGGGAGAGAGAGAAGGAAAGAGCTCAAGCTTGGGAATGCTTGGGCTATGGAGTCTGCTGGTGGAGAGCGGAGGGACTATGCCTCTCTAACAATGAGTTCTTGAAGAATGAGAGTGTTACCACCTAAGTTGTACTTGGTGGTTTTTTATCAAGTGAGCCTGGTGAACCGGACAAGGATAACTTGTTCAAACTTCAGAAGACCTTCAGTCTTGTTTCTGGGAAACTTTGTTGTACTATATCACATGTTCATACCCCCTTGGGGCAGTTGTAATAAATGTTCTAGCATGATAGTGTCTGTAAAAGACTCGGTCTCTTAGACTTTATTTGTCAATACGATTAGCCCAGGGTGTTTTTTCCCTTGGTTATTATTGGTTGTTGAATAAACGACTGATAATTTTTGAGTTTTTCACTCAATACCTCCAAAGTTGGGGTGGTCGGCTTGGCATTTAGGCCTATTGAGGTTATTAGAGTCTATGTGTCAATGTATAAACATGCTAGGCATTATGGTTGAGTCATATGAACATGTCTAAGTCCCCCTAGGTTTTTCAAATTTTCAAATTTTTAAATTTTTTCAGTGTTTTTTATTAAAATTTAATTTTTCCAAAACTTAGGCTATTTTTTAATAGTTTAATTGGAAAAATTGGTTTTGTAATAAAAGTGGGATCGAAAGTTAGATTCAGTCATGTAGGTGCTCATTTTGAAGCTAAGAGCACCTAGTAAACCCATGGACCCACTTTTTTAAGGTTTTGAGTGATTTTCCATCACTCAAGTCAGAAAAACCCAAAAAATCAATTATTGATTATTTAATTAATAAATTGATGAATAATGAAGCAAATCCAAAATCCTAGATCAGTGGATTCTCAGTCGATTTGATTGAAATCAGTCAGATCTACACCAGATTGATCGGATCTGACAAATCCTTGACTGAAGGAGGTGATCTGGGTGGATCCAGAGTTGAACTTCAGCTCCCTTTATGGGGAATTTCGCCCTCCCTTTCTCCTCCACACGTGTGGGCTCATCTGGATGAGTTTTGGTGGATGCTTCAGTCAACAGGTTGAGGTGTCATTCAGATCAACTCTCCGATTGACATTCAGACTCAGTAGAAGCTCAGTTCAGCTTCAGATCATGCATTGATGGACTCTCCTTCAGCTGCAATGGTCTATCTCCTTGTGATTTGCGCCCCCTCTGGGCTGGGGTTTCAATTTTATGTATAAATAAAGCATGGCTGCCTCCTTTCCGAGTTAGTTAGAGTTGGATTGAGGAGCTATTGCTGTTGTAATACTGTGTAACATCTTTTGCTATTGGAATAAAGTGAAGCTTTGGAGGCCAAATCTATGTAATGCTTTTATATGTGTGGATTTAACATTGTCTTGCAGCTTTTTATCGTTGGCTTTCTCTCAATTTCTGCATCTGAATCCTGTCTGGCTTAATGATTCAGCTGAATCAATAGGAGTATAGCTGGGCAAGTAAGATTACTTGCTTTTCAATATCTCATAGTATATATGCTTAAAGATTCAGATCATACATGTTTAAATAAGTTTATTTGCATGTAATCCCTCTCTTTCTTCATATATTTCTATCCAGATCTCATAAGGTTTTGTGCAGGATTGTTTGTTAGTTTTCAGGTAATAGGGGTTGGACGAACTGTGGATCTAGCTTGACTCCACTGGGCATCCGATTGTTTTTTGAAGGCATTGTCCCTCGGCATTCCACTAACTAGTCTTCTTTGCAGATCCATTCCCTGACAACAAGTGCTCTTCCTTTCCTCTTCCTCCTTCAAATTTCTTCAAAATCAGTCCGGTTACTTGTTTTGCAGCTTTAAATTTGTTAGATCTATCAATTTCGGAGTTCATCTTACATAGATCTTGCTGCCTTAAAGCTCATAAAACTAGATCTCATTCCTAAATAAATTTTTACAAGCATTCTAGATCTAGTTTTAGGGAAAATTGTCATTTTTCAATGCTGTGAAAGTAGATCTAAAGCTTGTTGAATGCATGGTTGTTTCCTTAGAATCGAAAAATTTATATTTAGCAATTTGAGTGCTTCATATTGGCTGCCCCCAAAGCAGGCCAAGATCCCAAGGAAAGCTTGGTTCTTTTTCCGCTTCTTTAAGAACTAGTTTTAACTTAGAATTTTTGGGTAAAAAGTTTGTTCATCCAAAAGTACTTTTGGGCATATTTAACTATGATAAGCCTGCTGGTTTTTAGCAGGTGTAACAGAAAAGAGGAGGCGGCGCTGTCCGGGAAGCATTTTTGGGCCTTTCGAAACCCCCCAGGGGGTCTTCGCCTTACAAAAATTTCAAAATTTCGCAATTTGTAAACCTTGGGTCTCATTTCGTATAAGGACCAAGTAGATCATTTTCAGTTTTCTGATATTGTAATTGCTGTTAATAAAAGAAGAACCTCTTCGAATAGGTTCTTTCGGGTTTGTTCACCATCCCCCCTGGGGGGGTTTGCGTCTGTGTCATTTTTTACTTTTTGTTCATCTTTTTTCAATCTAGTGTAGTTCTAATCTGCAGGGTAGTATACTTTGACTTATAATCATTGCCATATTCCATATCTGGTGGTTTCAAAGTAATTTTAATACTTACCCCACGAGCCTCCTTTTGAGCCGAAAGGTGAAGAAAGGGTCGTGGTAGTCTAATTAGAAAATTGTGGTTTGCTTATCTGCTTATGCTTCATCTGCTATCATCATTTGCTTTGGCAATCATAATAAAATCAACCCCACCTTGATTCCCCGATTGAGGTCCACTTGGACCGAAAGAGGTTCCTGGAGGGTTTTCTTTTTAATAAGAAGACCTCTTTTAAAATTTACTAAAAATAACAAAGACTCCAGTGTGTATGCTTTGTACTTGGCTGCGGTTCGTCCGATCAGTCATGTTGCATCAAAAGCACTTAAGTGACTAGAATAATTAGGATTCACTCTCCCCAAATTGACAAACCATCAGGCGAAAATCCAACGCCTCGATCAAACCATTATGGTGGAAAAATACCCAAAAGAAGCAGGAACTCCTAAAAAGTGACCCTGGGGCGCCGATCTCTGTTACACCTTCGGGTGCATTATGAGCAATAGCCTCAGAGACTCCATTCAGCCCACATATTCCTTGCGGGTAGCCGTGACAGTTTAGTTTTGGACATACTTCAAGTACCCCCTGGGTATATCTGGAGTCCCCTCGCCTAAGTTAAATTACTCATCTTCTTACATTAATTTAAAATCAACCAAGATACAATTGCACAACATTCATTCCAGCACTTGCAAGCACTCGTAATTGTTTTTCGACTCCATTTTCAAGGCACTGGTCAGTTGTTTATTTCTTTCAATCTATATGTGATTGGGTGTCATTTTCGTGCTTACTTGTGATTATCTCATCATGTTATTTGTTGTTTACAATTGTTAAATCGAAACTCCTAAAAAACTTACTCTGTAATACCATCATCATACTATATCATTTTGCCTTAGTAACTTAATAGGGTCTACCCCCCTTGGCTTCGTAAGGAGTTGAGCCTAAATGGAGGAGTCAAGAACAAGGTGAAAGCCTTGACTCAAGACTTGCCCCCAAGGACACACCGAGTGGCTTGAAGATTTCTGCCACGTAACCCAGGTGTGTGAAAGGTGGCAACAGAGAGAAGTAAGCAAGATCTCACACAAATCCAAGGGAAGCACCTGTAAAACACCTTCACACTTGCCAAGAGACTTGTCAAATCTAGTAAAAACTCATGCTAGAGACAAGAAGAGCATACCCATAAGCAAATAAGCATGCAAAATTCTAAATCTTGAACATAAATTAACTAAGAGAGCAAAGAAACTATTTCACTCACTCCTACCGTTTAGTACTAATCCTTCAATGAGACTAGCTTTGACAAGAATTGACAAATGCATAAAAGAAATTCTACAAGTTACCTTAGCAAAATCATGAGGCAATGAAAGTCCAACACTTGAGCCATGCACCATGTTACCACCTAAGTTGTACTTGGTGTATTTTTCAAGCGAGTTGACGAAGTGGAACAAGTATACTTGTTCTTTCTTCAGATTTTAGAAGATTGCCATGCTTTTTTTGAGGGTTTGTTCAAAATATTTTGTAACACATGTTCATACCCCCTTGGGAAAATTGTAAAAAATGTGCTAGCATGGTCAATTTTTATTAAAGGCTCGACTTCCTAAACTTAGGCATCAAGCCGACTAGCCCGGAGTGTTTTTTGCTTTGGTAATTATTGGTTGTTAAACAAACGACTAATAATTTCTGAGCTTTTCACTCACACCTCCAAAGTTGGGGTAGTCGTCTTGGTGGTTAGGCCTTAGGAGGTTATTAGAGCCTCCGTGTCAGTATTTATAAACATGCTAGGCATTCAAATTGAGTCGTATGGACATGTACTACTTCCTCCTAGAGTTTCGTCTGATTTTGAGAAAAATAATTTATATATATATATATATATATTTTTCGTTTTTAAGCCATTTTTTATGGTTTAATTGAAAAACTTCAAAATGTAATAATTGATGGGTTCGGAGTCCGTTTTTGGCACAGGGATGCTCGTTTTCACACTCAGAGCGTCCTCGTTATCTTAGAGGCCACTTTTAGTATGTTTCCGGCGGCTAAAACATCTCGGAAGCCAATATTTGGTTTACGAAGCATCAAATTGGCACTTAAATGCTAAAAGTGCATCATTTTGGCATAAGTAAAAATAGTGAAAAGTAAAAAAGTGATTATTTTAATGGTTTAAAGTGACTTGGCATGGTGGTCCCTATAGAGGCGAATTCTTCTTAATGAAGAAACGTCACCTTAAATCATGTTTTACTTACCTTTGTTTTAAACCATTGTTTTTAACTCACGCTTGGACTCATACGAATTGGGATGGTTAGAGTGTGGCCCACGCTGGTGATTAACGAAGGGGTGGTCATATGACTCATCATTAGTGACATCATCATATGTTATTGGTATTATATACCATATGATATTTACCTTGGATTGGATCTCACGTCATCATTCGTACGTTTTAGCGTGAGGTTTGTTGAAGCATGCGAATGGGATTAATGAGTTGGCTTGGTAGGTGATGGAGGTCGCCTATCTCATGGGAGGTGGCGCCTCCACAATATCACTACAGTTAACTCTCAATCAATCCCACAAATCACTCTTATTGTTGGTGGTGTCCCCCTGGGCCTCCTTTTGCTATAAATAAAGCATGCTTCTCTCCCTTTCAAGTTAGTAGAGTTTACTGAGCATAAGCTGGTGAATTGTAATTGTTGTACTATCCTTTAGTTATTGAGAAATAAAGAGGCTTTGGAGGTCCATGGTGTGTGATGCTATCAATTGAGTGGATTTATGATCTCGATTTTATGAGGTAACCTGTATTTGGTGTTTGTGCACTTGCTTTATGAAAATCTAGCCTACTGGAAGGATTGGTATCAATTTTGTAGGAAGGATTACTAAAACTTGTTTGATTTAGTTAATATTTTATTTGCAGTAAGTTAGAGATTCAAGATTTATATGTATCATTTGTTTATGCTCATATTTTCTTGGTTTTTGTCTTATATCATTTCTAGATTTAATGGGTTGTGTGCAAGTATGTTGCTAGCTGCAGGTCACCCTATTTTAAGAAGCAAAGAGCTTGCTTGCTCTTGTTCTTTTAGATCTCTCTCGGAAGATCAAACCCTTGGTGTACCACACGTCTAAACCTTCAAAGTCTTCTTTGCTCAAGGGTCCACGCTGCTCTTCTCTTTCTCTTCATACCTTCTTTTCTTTGGTTACTATTTTAACTTGCAAATCGTATTAGATCTATCATTTTAAAGTTAAAATCATAATTAGATCTAGTTCCTTTGGCAACGTAAATAGATGCTAGTTGTTTTATAAAGAAGTTTCATATGCAAGCTAGATCTAATATAGAGATTCTTTTTTTAGCTGCTTTCTTGTTAAGATGTAAAGGGTAGGATGAAAGTTTCATTTTCTGGTATTTAAAAAGTTAAATTTTGCAAGATAAGAGTGCTTTCTATTGGCTGCCCTACAATTGAGCCAAGATCCACAAAAGGACTTGTCCTTTTGTGTTTGTTTTATTAGTCCTTTAAAGTAGTTTGACTTAGAATATTTTTTAGATTTTTTTCGGAGATTGTTCGAAGACACTCTTAAAGTGTCTTTGAACATCTTTTGTATTTGATAGCTTGCTGTTTTTTTGCAGGTATAACAAAAAGGAGAAATTAACTCTGGTCGTTTTGTGAGAAAATGAACCATTAAGAGCTCATCAGAGTTCTCCTTTGATCACAAAATCTTTTTTAATGTTGTTGTAAGCCTTTGGATCTTGATTTGATGGACCAAAGTTCTTTTTTCGCATCATTGTAAAAAAGTAAATAAGGTTTTGACTAGGCTCATCAGAGCCCACTCCTCATCCCCCTTGGGGGAATCCGCATCGGTGCAATTTTTTTGTGATTTGTGATTGTTAGCTAGTTTTTTTTATTTTTCATGTTTATTCTTTCTTTGGTATCGAAGTAAAAGAAATATTGTCCTCGCGCTTTCTCGAGTATCCTGAAAAGGGGAAAGAGATTCATGGTAGAAACTAATTAGATAATCTTTCCATTGTTGTTTTAGAATTTAAAATAAACCCCCTTGCTTTCTTGATTACGGTCCACCGATAAGGGCTTGGTCGAGTACTGGATTTGGAAAGAGATTCTTGGGATTGCTTTTTTCTAATCAAACCAACTACGTTAAAAAATTCTTAAAATTAACAAGGCCCTTATCCTCGTATGCTCTACTTCCATTGCAGCTTCGTCTTATCAGTTGGTTGTATCAGAAAAAAGGATCTGGGTGACTAGTAATTAGTTTCATGTTTTTTATAAATCTCCCAAACAATGAAAATCCAACGTTGTGTTTTTGTTCATGTGGGGAATTGTGCAGAGGAAGCGGGAACAGCTAAAAAGCGACCGTGGGGCCCCGTTAGGCTACATCCTTGTTGGTGTAGTGTTGAACATCCCCCCATGACTCCATTCAACCCACATTTCCTCGTGTGCTACCGCACTTGGTGAGTCTAGACATTCCTTGTATCTTTGTGGTATATCGGGAATCCCCCTCCTTTTTAACAATCCAAATAATCGCCACATTAATAAAACCGACCAAGAATTCACCCACTCCCTTAATCACTCATCTAATAATCTAAAATTTACCAACTGAGACAGTGCAATACTTTCACTGAGACTACACTAGCAACCCACATTGGCAAAGCATTTTCTTCATTTTGGCACTGGTTTATTTTGTTCTTTTTGCATAAGTTAATCTCGCAATGTGTCTTGAATGATATGTGTTTATTTCACAAAAGGTTGCTAAGTGTAAATTTACTTGCAGTAGTTGGTGGGTAATATTTAATTTCATTCCATTTCAAAACTCTTAGAAAATCTGTTGCTTCGTACTTTCATAGTTAGAAACAACCTTAGATTATTTTAATTAGGGTCCACCCCCCTTGGCTTCGCTAGGAGTTATCCTAAATGGAGGAGCTAAGTATCAAGTGACAACACCTGGCTCGAGCTTTCCCCTAGGGTCGCACCCAGTGGCTTGAAGATTTCTGCCACGTTACCCGAGGTGCGAATTAGGCTGCAATAACCACATGAGACCTCCAAAGCTTTTTATTATTCCAAAAATAATACAATGCAATACAACGAGAGCAGACCTTCAGTCCTCTAACCATGAGCAACAATGAGTAAGACTCTTGCTTAAACAGGAAAAGGAGACCCCGGGGGGGGGGCGCACCCAACTGTAGAGAGAGGACGAGTTAATCTTTAGTTCGTTGAGTGAAATGGGGGAAATGTTTGATTTGATTGGCATGAGGAGGAGCCACATCTCCACAAGGATATGCACCCTCACCCAAAGTCACCAAACCACTTGCTACACGCCACCTCAACCAAATTGTGAGCTTCACGCGAAGGATGGCACACTCTAAATTAAGATTTATTCGCTTGAGCTTGAGTAAAACTTCATGCGATTGGTTGGTAGTGATCCCAATGTGGATGCACCCACATTGCAATCGATTGACCATCCATACGATGCCACATGACCAAGGCGTTCATCACATGAAAGATGGCACACTCATGATCTTAGTTTGACTTGCTAGCATCCAAATCTCAATCATATGTGACGCTTTTACCCATAGTATTACTCGCCCTTCATTAAGGAATAGATCGACCACCATATGAGACAAAATTGCTACCTCATCCAACATGTTCCCTTTGACATTTTCACCTTTGTCCTTTTGTCATTTTGTTGCAACTTTAGCATTTATTGACCACTTTATCGCACCTTTAGCAAAAGCTGCTCAAAGTGATGATTTGGTCACCCGGAACATAGGAAAAAAGGTTCTAAGGTAAAGAGGACGCTATGAGTGTGAAAACGAGCATCCCCACGCCAAAATCGGACTCTGAACTACACTTTTTTACAATTTGAATTTTTCCATTTAAACCATTAAAATATGGCCTAATTTTGTGGGAAAAAATAATTTTCTTGGAATTGAGAAAAAACTTAGGGGGACCTAGCACATGTGCATACGACTCAATATTGATGCCTAACATGCTTATATACATTGACACGTGAACTTTAATAACCTCCTAAGGCATAACCACCAAGACGACCATTCCAACTTTGGAGGAGCGGTGAAAAACTTGAAAATTATAGATCGCTTATTCAAAATTGCATAATTGACAAGGCCAAAAACACTTTGGAATGATTAGATTGACGTTTAAATCATAGGAAACCAAGTCCTTTACAATTTTTTTTTCATGCTAGTGCATTTATTACAATTCCCCCAAGGGCGTATGAACATGTGGTACAAAAAGTAAAAGGGCCAAGAAGGCGTGATGGACTTTTGAACTCTAATATGACCAAGTGTACTTGGTCATTCTTTTCCAGCTCGCCTGAAAGTCCAACCAGGTACAACTTAGTTGGTAACATCTAGCTCCTACAATGGGAAGTATGCTCGATTTGGTCTTCAGGAAAGGAGAGGATACGAGAACTTCATAATCTCCGGTTTATATCATCTGTAAAAATATCTCACCTTGACAAGAAAGACCTTAGCAGCACAAGCTTTATATAAAAACCAAATGAATCATAAGATGTATTTATTCGAGGATGTTGTTGCCGCCTAATTCGCACCTCGGGTCACGTTGCATAAATCTTCAAGCCACTGGGTCCGACCTTGGGGCCAAGCTCGAGCCAAGTGTTTGTCACCTGATACTCAACTCCTCCGTCTAGGCAAAATCCTAACAAAGTCAAGGGGGGTAGACCCTATAAGTTACTAAGGTTGATCAAGCTTTAGATGGTGGTTTGTGATCGATTATGTTTTTTTAGGATTTTTTGTAAAACGACGCAAGAGATTGCAATAATGATTAAGACAACAACATGAACAAATATAAACCATCAACACATTTATGAATTAAAGAAAACTGCTTATGTGATAAAAGCAAAGACCAGTGCTGAGATGGATTTTGAAATGGAGTGTTGTTGGAGTGTTGAATGTATTGCAATTGTTCTTGGTCAATTTTAAGTTTAGGAATGGATGAATAGATTATGAGGGAGGGGTATTCCTGATATACCACGAAGGTATAGGGAATATGTCCAGACTCACTAAGTGTGGTAGCACACGAGGAAATCTGGGTTGAATGGAGTGACGAGGGATGTCCAACATTACACGGACAAGGAAGTACGTTGACGGGGCCCTGTGATCACTTTTCAGTTGTTCCTGCTTCCTTTGTACAATTTCTGAACACGAAGCAAAACGCAATGCTAGATTTTCGTTGTTGGGAGGTTAATTAAAAATGTGAAAGCTAATTAGACTAGTCACTCAATCCCTTTCTGGATATGATTAACAGGTCGGTCAAAGTCACAAAAATCCAGAGCATAACGGGGACCGAGTCTTGTTAGTTTTAAGTGTTTTTTAAGCAATGTTTTCTTGGTTAGAAAAGAAAACCCAATAATCTCTTTCCAAGTCCAGTACTCGGGGAAGCCCTTGCCCATAAACCCTACTCGGGAGAGCAAGGGGATTTATTTTAAACATAAAAGTGCAAAAATGAAAGTTTTCTAATTACCACACTGCGCAAATCTTTTCCCTTTCGGTAATTCGGTATAGTGCAGTGGGTTAGTATTTGTATTACTTTGTAATAAGATTGGAATATAAATTAAAATAGCAAAGTAATGAAACAAATTACACTAGCAGAAGCAAAACCTGCTATCACCAAACTTGTAGTTGCCTCTATGAGGTGGAACCAAGATAGCCTCGACTCCCAAATGGATGGTTGTCACGCCAATCGAGGCAATCTTCACTTGATGTTGTCTTAGCCCAAGGCAACAATGGGGGAGACCCAGATCTACTCCCGACAGGAGAGATCAGACCAAGACACTAGATCGAATCAAATGAAGTTGAAGTACGTAAGGTGTAAGGTGGAGTAAACGCTAGATCTATGGGTGAAGTCACAAGGTGAATTAGGGCTTGGATTCAGGGGTTTATGAGATGTGAAATTTGATCCAAGTTCGAAATACAAGTGACCTATGAGCCTATTACTAGATCCGGGATTAAGGTAGTAGCAAAAGATGACAATATCCACTGCCTTGGGAAACGTGACCAATGCAGGGAGGGTAAGAACAGGATTGGGCCTACCTAGTACCACGGGGTAGACTCGAAAGAAGGTATTATAGTATCAAAGCACCCGAGCCACAAGGAAAAGATCAAATTGCAAGAGGAGGCAACATGGAGGGTAGCGCTAGGGTTTAGAAGTCAGTGCCTTGGGATTTGGGCCAAATGGAGTCACCTAAGCAAAACGTTTTGGAAAACCCACTTAGGGTTTGACTTGATCTACAAAACCCAGAAATGGTTTGCCAAGAGATCAAGCGGTTTGATCCATAATATTTTTTGATTTTTTATATTTAGGGTTTCAATATGAAAATGAAGATGCCAATGGATTGAGATCTAGAAAAGAAGAGCTAGCCTGGATATCTTACCTGGAAAACCTTGTAGATGCCTTGATGATGATGATCTATGCCGTCCCGATCAATTTGAAAAGATTTGGAGGAAGCTTCTATATACAACGATTTGCCCAAGGAAGCCAATGCACCCTTTCTCCTTGACAACAAACGTCAATCGTATCAGATTTTCCCTAGGAAGCCAATGTGCCCTCTCTCCTGCATAGGTGACGTTGTGCTTACGGTTAGACTTTCAAGTGAGCCGATAAAGATTTGAACAAGCACTTTGTTCATCTTTGCCGGCTCACTTGAAAGTCTAACTAGATGCAAACCAGTCGGTAACAGATGTGAAAAACAAAAACTTAACCAAATAAGAAGTTATTTATTCCTAGGTATAGAAAGGAAGTGCAAGAAGTAAATGCTCACTTTAAGGAGTTTATTTTTCCTACATAAAAAGGTTAGGTGTAATCAAATTTCCAATGTAGCCACCTAAGCATTTTATTAATATGAAAAAGTTGCGTTGCCTTTGGTTACCAGGTAAAGAAAGAAAATATTATTCAAAAAATGCAAACCTGCGTGATGATCTAGGATGGGCGGGATGGACTTCTGAACTCTGATATGACCAAGTGTACTCAATCATTCTTTGCTGGATCACCTGAAAGTCCAACTAGGTGCAACTTAGTTGGTAACAAGAATCACTAAGAGAATTTGTAGAGAAAAATTCTGTGTATTGCTCTAGCAAATGCTCCAAAAGTACTTTACAAATTGAAGCTCATCTCTTTTATAAATTAAGAGAGAGCAAGATCCCTATTCCATAAATATTGATGGTTGAGATTAGAAGTTACAATAGGCCAATCGATGTCTGAGATTAAAATATTTTATTACATTTTTTTGGCTGAAAAATTCAGCAATTTTGAGAGGGGCGATTTGGCTTCTTTGAGCTCTTTAGCAAATAAATTTTACAAAGAATTACATGGTATTCTAAGATGGAACCATGAGTGTGTCCCCTTGATGATCCTTTGGTTGAGTCTTAAGTGTTGAATGCAAAAGGAATGGCTTAACTAGGAGAGAAGTGCACTCCCCTGAGTGATGTCATGCTAAACAAGGTCCAACACTTGAGATCTTTGCTAGGAAATGATAAATTTGCTTTCAGAAACACTTTTCATGAGGACCCTGTTGCCGCCTAATTCACACTTTAAGACGCAGGAAAGTCACAACTTGCTATGTGTGTCCTTGGGGGCAAGCGAGAGCTGGGGACCACTGTCACCACAGTCTACAGCTCCTCCGTTTAGGCAAGATCCCCATAGAGCCAAGGGGGGTAGTCCCTATGGAAAGACTATGTTCCAGGTTTATTAATTAATTGAAGATTAATTAAAGGGATCTTTTTATTAAGATTACAAAATTATAAGACCAGTGCCTATATTAAATGGAGTCAACAGATACAATGTGTAAACAATATGATTATGAACAGTAATGAAATAAAACAATATGATAAACAAATGAAACCAATTTGCGAGTTAGCCAAAAATCGTTATGAATACAGATTACTAAACCAACAGTGAATTTAAATATGAAAAGGTTTAAGCAGTCAACATTCACCACATGCTCATTTGCAAAATCGAAAGTAAATAAATGTACTGAGAAATAAAGTGCTGGAAGTACAAATTGTAGTGTTGTATTGCAGTAAAAGAGTGCTTGAAATAAATGTATTGTAGTACTTGCAGTAAAATGAAGTGAAAATGATTGTAGTAAAAGTAGTAATCTGTGTTTGTAGGGCGTTTTGCAATGCTTCTTGGTTAATTTTAATAGATTTTAATTAGAGTTGTTCTTCTTTGAAGTTAGTTTTAGATCCGGTGGTGTGACTACCCCGATCTAGTTCCTCTCAAACTGAAGATGGAATGCTGTTGCGCTCAACAGGTGGGAGCAAGCCCACCCCTAGCTCACAGGTCAAACCCCAATGGCCCGGTGCTCACAAGGAGGACGACGAAGCGCCTAGAGACTGTCCCCAGCCTGCTACCCCTTGCAGCTTTCGAGTCACTGTTTTTAATCGATTCAAAAGTCTCTAGATGGATGCATATTAGACTACGACTTCCTTTTCCCCTGGTCGTATCTCGGAGTACCCCGGAGGGTGATAACCGAGTAGAGGAGCAGGATGTTGGAAGTTTTTGTTGGTAAATTTTAAAAGTAATTTTTAATATTTGATGGTTAATATGCAAGGTTTATTTTAAAAAATGACGAATAAGAACTTGGGAAATAAATTGTTTGATCGT
>LPNX011044885.1:321793-336911 GCA_001517045.1 Pseudotsuga menziesii | reverse complement strand
CAACTATATGACTAGTCTACAATAATTTTGTAGTATGATTAGGAGGTAAAACAATTGCACTAAAAGAATGCTACGTCAGTCCTCTCTATGTTGAATCATTTATAGCTACTTCATTTCTAAAAGAATCTTCAAAAAACTTAAAATAGCTATCATATTTTGTTATTCAAAGTAATTTAATATGCTCTATGGCAAAACTTCTGATTTATTGTAAAATTCCATCTTTGAAAATCTGAAGGAACATAGTCATTTTCACAATAGAAAATGTACTATTAATCACCAGAAGCATTAAGTCAATTTGTATATACAGCACCCACGTCAATATTGTTAATGCCTGCTGATAGTATATAGTCATGGGTCTTCATGTGGAGAAGAAGTTCAAGATTTTGCTGCTGTAGATGAAATGATTCATGGGAAGAGTGTAACCAGTAGTTTCCAGGCTGCCATAAATTGAAATATCAATGTGGTAAAATCTTCACTCTTATATTGTGCTTACATACTTCCATTGGGCGCATTGGGAAGAATAAAGCTACTACATGATTTGTTATACCAGAGTCTACTTCTTCATCCATTGATTGTCAGTCCCAACACATTCTAAGGCTGCTATAGTACTTTCATAACTCTGTATTGTGAGTCAAATAACTCTCATTTCCAGATCTAAATATTTAAGTAAAAGATGAAGTTTTCCCAATAGTATTCTACAACACATTTCAGATCTCAGCCATTATAAGATTTTCTCACTGCTATCACATTGTATGGCCACATTACTTGGGTATCTCAACGTTCATTTCCAGATCTGTCAACGGGCTGCTACAGGCATGTAAAAAGCACCTTCTTACTATGTTTTTGGGTGTCTGTTTATTAACCATTTAAATCATTGTTAATGTTATTTCCTTGCTATAATTTATGAGCATGTTATGTGAAGAATTGCATTAAAATCTATGTTCAAAGCAGTGATACATTATTCAAACAAAAATTCAAATCAAAAGAGCAGTGAGGCATCATCCGTGTTGAGTTAAAAAGCTCCCACAACCTTTCCATGTAAATCTTGGGGTTGAAAATTCCCACCAATCCTATCATAGCTCCTACATATTTGTTTGAAGAAGGATAAATCGCTAGAACTAGACTTCAACTGTGGGAACAAATTGTATTAGTTTGGTTTAGTTTTAGTTTTATATAAAGCAGTGCCAAATACCTTTATGAGAAGAACAGACCACCAATTCGGTGTCATTGAACAGATCAGTCTGAACTTGCTCCCAACTTGACCTGGCCAATTACAATCCCAAAATAAATGCTTCACCATTCCTGCCACAAGATAGGAAGGACAAGGCTCATATGAGAAGTCACTCTCAGCTAGGCAGGCCTTGGAAGGAAGGACCCAATAGATCACCAACAAGGCAAATAATCAAAGCTTGTATGATGTTACCATTCAAACTAGCAGTCCTGGATTTGCAACACAATGTGGTTTGTTTGTTAGTGAATGGTAAGCATGTGGGAGAGAACTAGGCCAAATGTCACCTCAGCCCAGTCTCTCAACTACTTTGGGTAACTCGCAAACCCAGGGGAGAGCCCTCTTTAGGTATCTGCAAATACATTTTCACATATTTTTTAGTGGAGATCAGTGCCTTATATGGAGTCAACAATGAAGAATATAGACACATAAACACAGTAAAGGAGTTCGTTCAATTTATCGATCAATATCATAACTTTCAATGTACTTCACGAATCCCCATGCGAGGGCTTCACACCTCCCAAGGAAATACCTTAGAAAGGTGCCCCTTGAAAGGGAGAAGGCTATGTGGCCTAGAGCGCACCTTTTGAGCCACTCAGAGCTACAAAACACTTGCAGAAACCCTAATTTCAACAATTTTGTGTTTCCCAATGCAAGTGCTCAAATTGGGCCGCCCTTTCAAGATTTGTGGATAAATTCACTAGGGAGAAATTGATAGATGGACTAGATTTAGCAAATTCCAAATATTTGTAGGTTTTTGAATTTATGTAAATTTTTAGGGTTTTTTTATAATATATGATTTTTAGGGTTTTTTATACATAAAATGAGGGTCCTCTTCAAGATCCGTGGATAAACCCACTAGGGCGAATTTATAGGGAGGACCAAAATTACAAACTCATGGCTATTTTTGGAGTTTTGGATTTTCTAATTTTTAGGGTTTTTGGAAATTTTCAGATTTTTAGGTAGTTTTATGCATAAATTGTAGCAATAAATATAGTACAATAAATGCTGAAAAATAGACTAAAAATTTCGAAAAAGGGGGTATGATTAATGTCTCAATCCCTTGGGCATTAAGAGATCAAGGTTAGTGTCCCTCTCTTGAAATGTCCCTCTAGCACTTGCAAGCTCGGGCATCACCTAACAACCTCTACGGTTTGGTAGGTGAGCCTAATTAAGGCAAATGGAGAAGTCCAAGGTCCCAAAAGCAATAGGAAACCTTTATGCAAGACCTTTACAGAAAGATGATAGAATATTGGTAAAAAGGCCTAATTTAGAGAAAATGCAACATAAAACTACCATTCAATCCACAATAATATTATTCACCAACATTCAATAAGAGGTGAGCAAAGAAGAAACCTTTAGATCACACGTGTGCATGTGTTATTCCAACAAGTCTAGCATCAACCATAGCATGTGCAAGAAAGAATCCCTAGATCATTCATCCATCCACCATCAAGCAAAGAGAATTATCCCAAGAGAAATGGATGTCTCTAAGAAGACTCAAAGAGTAGGAGAAAAAGAAATAATTTCATATTAGAATCCTTGTCTTATGATTTACAATGAATGAGATAGGTCTTATTTACACCTTTCTCACTAGAATATTTTGATTTTGACCCTACAAGTCTAAATAATAAAATAAGATTAATTTTAGGGTAAATTCTATGTAATATCCCAAATACTGATATTCTACTGCTTTACTATTATAGGGTTTGCTAGTACACTTAAGTGGGTACAAAAATACTGAATTTAAATGTGCATGCAAGGTGCCATGTCAAAGGCCCAAAAATATAGCTAAGCTAGAGAGAAAGTAGGGCAAGATTCTTGGAAGATGTACACTTACCATTTATAAACACGTTGATAGTCCTCCAGAAATATGATGCATGCAAGTGTGCCGAGATATAATGCTGCTCTCCTGAGATTGACGCCCAACTCCACATGTGTGCCCTCTTCAGGATGAGTGTGATGCTTTTGGAGAAGGAGGTGCCCGATGCTGCTGCAATTTTCTTGGGATGTGTGTCTTCACCTTCCAGAGAGAATGGTGGGCACATGCAGAAGCTTTTCCCTCCCTAAGGCACCTAGTGAGTTGATCTGCCGCCCTAGTGCTCACGTTCTCCTTCCTCACAGATCTACTGATAACTGCTTTGGATGAGCGAACTGGGAACTAATAATCACTCTATGTCGTGGAGTGACCCTGCTGATGAAGATGAAACTGATATGCAGAGGAAAAAATGGGATTTAGGAACCCAACGAATACTTCTGGGGTTTTCCAGCTATTCCCCAGCTGCACGCGTGAACCTGTAAATAATCTTCTGTGGATGTTGGATCACCGAATACAGACAAATATGATGAATGCTGATGATAGACCTGGATGGCTTATCCTAAAAGAGATTAGGGCAGATAGTTCCATTGTCGAACCCTCGTTAGATGAAGACACCGTCTTCAACCCCAACTGCTGTTGCTGCTCAAAACTCCAAATCAACAATAATAATAATATATGCCCTCTTTGATTCAATAACCCTTCTTAAATAGAATAGCATGTACTTTTAGGGTTTGCATGCCACTTTTAGGGTTTACGCTTCACTTTTGCATGCATGCAATTCTAATTTCATGTTGACTTTAAGCCTAAGGAAATAAGGCTTCCTTTATCAAGATGATGACTTTAATACCGAATGAGTGTCTCGATTTGTTCTAAGTATCAATTGTCCTCATTCAATTCCCTTTTATGCAGTACCCGCTCAAACGTATGGGAATTAAGTAGGTTAGCGGGTGTTTTGGTGCTTAATTAGAAGAGGACATTACAGTCCTCCCCGCTTGAAATTGCTTGTCCTCAAGCAACTGTAAACTAGGATGCTACAATAGCCGCTCTCCCTCCCATGTGGGATCCTCCATAGGTAATTCCTTCCATTTTACCAAGTACTCTCGAATCACCCTATTTCAGAGTTTTCGTTCTCTCACTTGTAGGATTCTCTCTGGAATCAGTGCCAAAATCCCTTCATCATCTAAGGGAGGCAACTTGGTGGATGGAGCAATGTGTTGCCCTATTGTTTTCTTGAGGTTGGCTACATGAAATACATTATGAATTTTGCTTTCCTCTGGCAGTTCTAGTTCATAAGCCACTTCTCCAACCTTCTTGACTACCTTGTAAGGACCATAGAAGCGAGGTTTTATCTTTTTCGCTCCTTTTTTCTTGAGTGAGGATTGCCTGTAAGGTTGTAGCCGTAAATATACCAGATCTCCTACCTCAAAACTCCTCTCAATCCTGTGTCTGTCTGCATATAGCTTCTGCTGATTCTGAGCTGCCTGTAGATTCTCTTTCAAGACCTTGATAATATCTTGACTGTCCTATACCCAATCTTTTTCCTTTGGTGCCCTGTTGTCTCCAAAATCCAAGTCTACAAAGGTTAGTGCCTCATAGCCATATAGAGCCTTGAAATGTGTCATTTTAATAGACATGTGGTGGGTAGTATTGTAGCAGTACTCTCCTAGGTGTAGCCATTTAATCCATGTCCTCTATTGTCCTGCTACATGGTTTCTCAGATACCCCTCAATCCACTTGTTGACAATCTCCATCTGCTCGTCACTCTGAGGATGATAACTTGTGCTTGTAGCAAGTTCTGTCCTTACCAATCTGAACAAATCTTGCCAGAAAGCACTGGTGAATTTATTGTCACGATCACTGACAATGGTTTTGGGTAGCCCATGGAGTCTGAAAACCTCTTTGAAGAATAAGTCGGCTACCTGCGATGCTAAATAGTCGGAAGGGATAGCAAAGAAGTGAGAAAATTTGGTCAACCAATCTACTGCTACATATAAGCAGTCTCGTCCCTGTACCTTGGGTAACCCTGTAATGAAGTCCATCAAGATGCTTCCCCATTTCTGCTTCGGTATCAGTAATGGCTGAAGTAACCTTGTCGGATGAGTGTGTTCGATCTTATTTTGCTACTAGATACTACATTCTCGAACTTGTTGTATTACCTCCTCCTTGAGGCATTTCCATGAGAACCTCTCTTTGATTTGTCTGTAAGTCTTCAAGAACCCTTGATGTCCTGATAATGGTGAGTCATGCAATGCTTGTATGATATTCGTCTTTAAAGTTGATTCTGGGACGAGGTATATCCTACGCTTGTGATAAATGATGTTGTCAATTATCTTGTACCTGTCATCCTGGATTTGTCCATCTAGTAACTCACAAGCAAATTTATTTTTGGAATATTCTACTAAGAGAAGAGACCTCCAATTCGTGGATATACTCATGAGTGATAATGAGGCTAGTCGTCTGGATAAACATACTCTATTTCAAAGTCACATGCATGTACCTGACCCATTTCTATTGGCGCTCATTTAATTCTTTCTGCTCCAAGAAGTATTTGAGGTTGTTGTGATCTGTCTTGATTTTAAACCTGCTTCCCACCAAATACTGTCTGAATTTTGTTAAGGCATGTAGGATAGCTAACATCTCCTTATCATATATAGAGTAGTGGCGCTCATAGTCTTTAAGTTTCCGTCTTTCGAATGTTATTGGGTGGTGGTTTTGCATCAATACTGTCCCTAGTTCCTCTCTCGAAGCATCACACTCCACTATGAATGGCTGAGAGAAATCTGGTAGTGCCAAAACTGGACAAGAACTCATGATTGTTTTCATCTTCTCAAAGGTTTGTTGTGCCACTTTTGTCCATGTAAATGCCCCTTTCTTGGTAAGATCAGTGAGTGGTGCGGCAAATTGAGAGAACCCTTTTACGTATTTCCTGTAATATGTACAAAGACCAAAGAATCCTTTTAGTTCTGTCACTGTCTTTGGTGTGGGCCAATCTAAGATAGCTCGAATCTTTTCCATGTGAACCTGTACCCCCTCTGCGTTGATTATATGTCCTAGATACAACATCTCTTTCATACCAAACTCACACTTAGACATTTTCGCGTAAAGTGACTGTTCTTCTAAAATTTTCAGTACCTCATCCAAGTGTTTCAAATGTTTCTCCCAAGTTTGACTGTAAATCAAGATATCATCAAAGAATACCAGTAAATATTTCCATAACTGAGCCCTGAAGATGTGGTTCATGCAAGATTGGAAAGTTGCTGGGGCGTTGGTGAGTCCGAAAGGCATGACTAGGAACTCATTGTGACCATAGTGGCAACAGAAGGTTGTCTTGGAAATGTCCTGATCCCTTACTTGGATATGATGGTACCCTGATCGAAGATCGATCTTTGAAAAGTATTTTCCCCCCCGTAGCTCATCCATTAATTCATCAATCCCGGGGATGGAATACCTGTTTTTGATGGTCTTTTTGTTGAGTGTTCTGTAATCAATACACATTCGTAAGGTGCCATCTTTCTTTTTATTCAAGACCATTGACGATGCAAATGAACTAGAACTCAGTCGAATATATCCTAGTTCCAGTAACTCCTTGATTGTTTTCTCGATCTCGTCCTTATATCTTTTGGGATGTCTGTAACAATGTTCCCCCAAGGTTCCGGGGCGACGGAACGCGATAGTCATAAAAATTTTAAAAATATAAATCCCAACAATAACAAACATTCATCATTCTGGAATCTGTAATCATGCAATGCAAATGAAAAATTCAAAGTTCAAACACATTACAGGATTCATCAAGATTATCATTATATTAATAATAATTTATAAATATATTATATATCAATATGAATCTATGATTAACATGCACATCATATTTGATAATCTTCAGATTTGACTTTTAAGTGATTGAAAAAATAAATCAATGATACTAGATAGTATGATACTGTATTTGTTTCATGACCATTGATAGTTTAGAATTATATAATATACTTTAGGTTAGACATTGTAAATTAGATTTAGTTTTTAATATTTTTGTTTCTGTTTTAAATTTTAAATTTTATTATTATTTAGTTGTTAATATTTTTTTATGTTTTAAATTTAAAATTTTAATATATAAGTTTATAACTTTATAAATAATAAAATTTTAAGTTTTATTAAATGGTTTTAATTTTTTTTAATGATTTATTTAATTTATTTTTTTTATTTTTTTTAAATTAAGAAAGAAAAAAAAATCGGAGTTTCCGGAGTTTCGGTGCGGGACGCCCACAAGTCTCGGTGAAGTTTCGGAGTTTCGGTCGGGACGCCAGGAAGTCCCCCCAAGTTTCGGCAAGTTTCATCGCCCACCGAAACGTTTCGGTCCACGTCTCACCAAGTTTCGCCAAAAGGGGGACGTCCAGAAACGTTTTAGATGGAGTTTCGGAGTCCCTGGGACGCGAGAAACGCCGAAACGCGTCCTCGACCCTCCAGGATGCGTCCCCGTGTAACACTGGTCTGTAAGGAGTGGTGATGACTTCCTGTGTCCCCTCCTCCAACTCAATAATATGCTCGAACCCCCTATCTGGTGATTGACTTGCTGGAAGATCCCTAAATACCCTCTCATGTTTCTGCAATAGTGCCAGAATATCTGCTGGATGTTGGGTGTTGTTATCGTGAGGTTTTCTAAAAGTGACAAGGCACTCCATTGACCATATTATGTCTCCTTGTTTGAGTACGGCATCCATTCTTTGTGATGATACTGGTTTGGAGGGATAAGTGTTCATGCCCCTCAAAACTACCCGGTCTCCATTTCGTCCCTGGAATTCCATTTCAATTTCCCTGTAATCCGTAGTATACTTTCCTATTGAGTAGAGCCATTGAACACCTAATACTACATTTTTGTCAGCCACATTCACCACATAAAATGAGTTTGTCATATTGTAGATCCCTAATGTGACATTCAGTTTGAGAATCCAATAGTTGCACTCCATGCTATTATTCCCTGCTACCGCTACAGTGAATCTCTCAAATATCTCTGTTTGAATACCCCGCTTAGCCACCCATGATGCAACAATGAAATTGTGGGTCCCCCCCCATCAATCAACACACCTACCCTGTGGCCCTGTACTACTCCTCTGACCCTAGGAGTATGAAACCTAGGTACTCCGGATAATGTAGCAATAACTCCCTCTGGTGCTTCTCCTTGAAGTGACTCCTCCTCTACTGCCCTCAATTCCTTCGTTGTTTTCTGTTTGGATTCTTCCCTTTCACTGTCTGAATAGACCTTTATATAGTGGGCTTTGACCTTCCTTGAGCACCTGTGGCCTGGAACCCATGGTTCCTAACAAGTGAAACATATTTTTTTTCTTCTCAAATCTTTCCTCATGTCGTCGTCCAACCAATTTTTCTTTGGCCATTCCTGTTGAAAAGGTTTTCTGTCTTTGTCTTTTACTGGGAAGTTTGTTTTAAGGGGAAACTTGATCTTCAGAATTGAATCTTGTAGATCTCTGGCTCTGCTGATCGCATCCTATAGAGTAGATGGTTTGTAGGCTTTCTCCCACCCTTGTAAAGGTTCTGTTAAGGACTCTGAAAACAACATAATTAACCTGCTCTCCGACACATATGTTACCATAACAACTATTCTCTGAAACTCTGAGATGAAAGCCTCGACACTACATGTCTGTTTGAGTTGAGTTAACTCTCTAACGTGTATCTTCAGGTCCTTCCTGTCAAACCGCTCCATGAGCCTCTGTGTGAATTCACTGTAGAAATTGATGGTATTGCTACCCAATGTCACTAGTCCATTGTACCACCACTCATGAGCTTCTTCGTCCAGATGTAAGGTAGTCAATTTAATGGCATATGTCTCTGTCATAGGGTTGAGTTAGGGATGGTCAATATTCTGGACCCATATTCTCGCTGAACCCCCGCGAACCCCGTCAAAGTTAGGGATGGTTAATCTGCCCAAAGTTTTTTGCAACTCATAATTATCGGTAAATCCTCTGTTAAAATTTCTTGGCCGATTCTTACTTTTCATATTGCAGAAGTCTGTGAATGACATTGCTGCATGGAACTCATCTCCCAAATCCTTGTACTCTTGTAAGTAAGCTCCAAATGGTTCACTGGGTTCTACTGGCATGGCTGATCCTGCTATTGCATATGCTAGGAAGTGAGGCATAGTAGTTATGCTGGAAGGTTTGTTATATATATGGGGTGTGTTTTGCATATTAGTGTAGGCATGCTTCCCACTACTACTGGTAGACCCTCGATCTACGGGTGAAATGTAAATTTTTCTCATAGGTCTCCACTCGCTTTGAGAAGTTAGGATGATCAAAATGATACCAATATGAAATATACTTTAGAACTTGGAACACATGAAGATCCTTACTCAACTAGGCAATCACATGAGATACTGAAATTTACCTTGGAAGCCCCTATGGGGAAAAACCAACAAACTGAGGGGCTTTCTACTTCTCTAGCCCAGAGCAAATAAATAAAGATAGAAGAGATACAAGATGAGTTTAGATCCAAATGGATGAGCCTGAAGGGCCAAAGCCCTAGATTTGCAGCTACTGTCCCTTTGGAAAATGAACCCCTGACAACACACCCTCACGTTGGATTTCTCAACTCTGCTTTGCTCAATCACTGAACATTGTTCTGTCACTCTATCTCCCTGAAGAATGCACTCCCAGCTATCTGCTCTGCTTTGCTCGGATCTGAAAGTGGGAAAAAGTTCCTCCGCACAAAAAACGTGCCCCAATAGTATGACTTCGTCCTCACTCCTCAGAGGCACAACTCAACAGATCTGCTATCAGTCTAACTCTGACCAATTGCAGAATGTTTTTCCTCAGTCACTGAGAAAAACCCACAAAACTCTGGGCCCTCTCTGCCCCCTCGACAACTATGCAGCAACTCCCTCACGTCCCACACGTGTGACATGTTGTTGCTCACATCCTCCACGATATGGTCACTCTGTTGATGCTGTTGTTTTTCTTCAGACTCTGAAGAAACCTAGTGGAGACTCTCTCTCACTGCCCCAATGATGGATCTCCTCACTCTCTGAGAATTTGATCCCTCAATCCCTTTGGAACACGTCCCCAACTATCTCAGATAGTACGTCTTCCTTTGGTCAACTACTACTCACAGCTGCTCTGATCTCCTGATGCACACAAAAGATAATGACTTAAGCACCCCCTGTGCCCTTTTATAAGTCAACATGAAATTAGGTCACCAAAACCCTAATTAGGGTTCCAAAACCCTAATCTCACTTTTCCATGCAAAATTACATGCATGCACTTTTGCATGTACTGATAAAAGTGACTAGAAACATTGCATGTCTCCACTGCTGGATCCATGAAACATGGCAGAGTGCATCTCACACTCTACCCTCCTGCATGAGCTGATAAGTGCCTCCATGCCATGCAATCTGCATGGAAGACATCCAGAGTTACAAGATAACTCAACACTCCCTCTTAACGAGGGAAGTCCGACCTGTTGACACTGAGAGGGGGGGTGAATCAGTGTAAAGCAATTTTTATAACTTTTCTAGACCTGTCACACTTAACTAACAATTCATCATTCCATTATTCTGTCCATCTCATAATCATATCATAAATATCTTTCATATCATCATTCATAAGCATTTAGATCATCAGGAACCATAACACAAAATAACACAACGCAATATAATTTTGTAATCTTTCTGTATTATTTTTTGTCCGGCTACAACCGTTAGGCAAAATCAGCACCTACTGATACATAGAGCACCTACTCTGCATCCAGGACCCTGCTTGGTTTTCTTAGAACCTGCTAAGAAGGGTTTGAGGTATCCTAACCTCAAAAAGCAAGTCAAGCTTGCATTTACAATTAAAGCTTACTGTCACTGTGTCACATCAACATCAACGATCTCTTCAATCTGATCTGTTGCTGAATGTCATAGGTCTGCTCATCACCTCAATCCACTTTCCAACTCAATCAACTGCTGCAAATCATCTCTTAGTTCAACTGCTCATTGTCATCAACCTGTCCAACCTGTTGCTCAAGTATGTGCTCACAAGGATCTCCTCTAACCACTGCCAAAACATCACTGTCTACTGATATATCATTTCTCTGTTATCCATTGCTCATGTATCTCTGCTGATCATTCTCTGGAAACTACTTGGTCAATTTCTACTGCTCATCAACATCTCTGCTTTGCTCATCAACTATGTCAACACTGCCCATCAATACTGCTGCCACACTGTTCATCAACACAAGTGCTTCAACACTGCCAAGTCATTAGGATAACTCAGCCTTGGACTGATAACTAGGGCTGTCATCTTTTGTCAATGTTCAAGCTTTGTGTTTTCCAGGCAACCAAAACCCAAGTTTGAACTAAGACACATTCAGATGTGTTTCAAGCTTGACTGTGCATACAAGCTTGCATTGTGGACCAATTCAGACTCTCTTAACCTCTATCAACAACTTTTGAAGGTCTGCTATCATCATTTAAACTATGATCATCACATCAATATGTATGTATCATAGCATGTATCAATATACCACTGTTTGCAATCAATACTGTTCACTCATTACTGTAGATACCACTTTGTACAGACCACTATATATATTGTACATCACTACACATATACCATTGTATACTGTATACATCTCTGTGAATTGTATGTATACCACTGTGTGAGCACTATCATTGTACAATCACTATTGTATTCATCACTGTGTGCACCAGTTTATGCATTGTACTTAGACACTTCACTGAACACATAAATTCATACACCTCACTGTTCAATTATAACTCATACATACCTTGTTACTGTAGAGATCTTATTTTGTCAAACCTTGGACTGTGCATCAAGCTGCTGTGGATGACCTTCAACCAATGTCCTTATATATCTGTGCCTTACTGCTTCCTCTATACTGCTAAGTGTACCAAACTGAACTATTCATTTGCATACTTTCCTTAAATCTTTCTTCTTGCCATAGGGTCACCTATCAAACTGTTTTCAACCAATGTTAAAGAGAGCAACATCAACATCTTGACTCAAGGAGTTGCTTCTGACATCTCTCCCTTACACATGCATATCTTGTTTTACACTTCAACCACTATATATCACTGCTCACACATCACTGCTACATTTTGTATAGATGCCATTGTATATGTAATTGCACATATACCACTATATTGCAACTAGGGCATCGACGTTAGTTCCTCATCATAGTGTATAGGGCAGCACGTATCATCCAAGCATCATCATCAACATGAGGTAAGCATCAAGCATCATCATAAGGTACACAACATCATATATCATCATCATAGAGTATCACTGTTTCATCACTGTGACTGTGCATCAAACTAGGGTATATATATCACTGTAACTACCACTGTACATGATCATACCTTTCATTCGCAGTGCATCAAATCATGGAGTGTTCATCATCATGCACCATCATCATGGACCATGTATCATCATAGTTTGCATAGAGTACATATTTGCATGCATCATATCATCATCATACTTGGACTGTACTTAATCTGCTTGTCAAGATTCAATACTTGAGCTGTGTATTTCTTCAGTAGATGACTTCAAACCAAAAAACAACTCTGTGGGTCTCAATTGACCACCGAAATTTTCATATGTAGCTTGGACTGTGACTGCTCCCAGACTTCTTTAATTCTTGGATCTTCTCTCTGCAAATACCACGTTCTGATTGATACACTTCAGTACTTCCAATCAGTGATTTAACTCAGCCTCATTGACCTTATTGCTGCTGTAGCCTTCACTATGTCAAAAATCAAATCAGAATTTCTTCATCACAAATGTCTGTTCTTTTCACCATTTGAAATTTATACTGCTGCTGTTCTGCTGTTATCAGAAATTTCAGTCCACTTCTTCCAAAATTCCACTGCTGTCCACACAAAAAAAAATTCAGTTTGCTGCTGCAAAAATTGTCTAAAAAAAAATTTGGGACTGTCCTCCACCTCGTGTCTGCTGCACCTCCGAATTTAACTTAGACAACAGTCACACAAAAAAAATCAGAACTGCGGCTGCCACAGTCTGCTGCACCTCTGAATTTCCACAGTAAAAACCCTACTGCTGCTACCTCAATGAATCCGAAATTCAGAGCTCCTCCAGCGAATTCACTCCATCAAAATGAAATGTGTGACTAGTTATTTATAGTAGTGTTTCCACAAATTATGGAGCCGACCTGCTCTCCCTTTTTTTAATTTATTTATGAAGCCGACTTTGCAATAAAGATTTATGTTTTTATTGGGCCGACATCCTATAAAAAATATCTGAGCCGACTTGTCTTTATTTTGCTTGTTGGTTATTAGGTCTGCTCATTCAAATGTGTATCTATAATATATACTTCTTTCTATACTGTTGTTATAAGATCAGTGCCAGCTGGTTGTTTCATTAAAACTTAATGCTATACCCAAGCTATGGTAATCTTTTCTCTTCTTCCAAATATCAAACTGGAGTTTGGCCAAGTCACCACTGTTCATCAAATTTCAGTGCATGTGATCTGCTACAGGATCCATACAGTAGGACTGATCATGCTGCTACATGCATTCCTGTAGACTCCTTTTTCTGTTAGAGAACGTGCAGACCTGCTCTTTTGTCTCTTTAGATTGCTACAACTTCCCAGAATTGGTTCATTGAGGCTGGTTTAGAGCAAGATCATAACCTACAGCAGGGAAACTAGGGCATCCAACGCCTGATCAACCTGTGCAGTGTGGCCCCACTTACACGAGATTAACAAGGTCACAAATGGTGAATCACAAATTGGCTTGCTTTTGCAGGCAAACTGGCCCACAATGAACAACACTATGCACATGCCTCCAAAGTATTAGAACCCTAGTGGGTCGCTTGAATGCTACTTCCCTTGCCATTCAACCCCAATTGGCAATAGAGGCAACTTTGCTTTACTCCAAATGTAGTTAATGAGACAATGTGTTCCATTGGAGTCCACTTGATTATTCTGCATCCTTGCCATCACAATTTCTTCAAGGTTCCAAAAGCTTCCTCAACGTCTACCAGAACTTCAAGACCATCTCTAGGGTCTTCAGCATCATCAGCTGGGTGCTGGCATCAATGAGACAATGTTGGCATCAAGACCATGTTGGCATCAATGACAATTTCATCAACAATCTCCCCCTTTGTCATTGATGACAACAACTCATGCTCCTCCTATGAGCATGCTCCCCTTTTGTCTTCATCTCTCCCCCTTTGGCATCAATGGCAAAGGGTGTCCACATACCTGTCTCTGAAATCTTTGATCACTGTTGACTGCTCCCCCTATCAATATGCACGATCTTAGGACCTGTCTCTATGCCTGGAGTAACCATCCTTTCTCCTTTGAGTTCATTCTCCAGCCTCATGAACTCAAGGTGTGCTAAGGTCTTTGAGAGACCTTACACTTGGCTTGCCATATGGCAGCCATCCTCCCTGCTCTGATCAGCTTCTCCTTTTTGCAACTGCTCGGTCTTCCTTATCCATACTTGCTTCTTGGCATCTGTCCTTTGAGCATCTATTCCTTCATTGTCCTTACTGGTTTTCTTGGCTGAGCTATATGTAGTCTTCTCATATCATTCCAACAGTTTTGTGCTTTGTGCCCAAATTTGTTGCATGACCAACACCTAATTGAGCTGTTGAAACTTCCAATACTTCTTTGATCCACTTCATTTCTCCATGCCTGAGCATATCCCTGACTGTAGGCATTTGTCTTCTGATCTTCAAATCTTCTTGTTGATATGTATGAATTACTCCTTGGTTGACTTCTTTGACTGGCACATTCATGGGCTTTGTGTCCAAACCCACTGCAGGTGTAGCACCTCAATGTGTGACATGTGGCAGCAACATGTCCGACTTGATTGCATTTCCAACATCTAACTGAGTCATTGGGGCCTCCAGCCCTTCTTCTTCCATAGAACCTACAATCCATAGCCTTATGGCCAAAGTTAGAACAAAAATAACAATAACCATTGAAGCCATTTTCATACCTGGGTCTTGCAGTTGCTTCCTTTATGAAGTTGCTTTGATGAATAGACCTAACTCCTTGTTTCATCTTTGAACTTCCAAACTCCTTGTTGTCATGTGTAG
>LPNX011044885.1:306575-321459 GCA_001517045.1 Pseudotsuga menziesii | reverse complement strand
AACCTACTCCTTCATGCTTAAGTTTCTTAAGCAACTCCTTTAGTTCAACATTCTGCTTTTGGAGATTATCCATATAATCAAAGGTTGTCGTCCTAAACATTTTGTAATCAGATTGATTAAGATCAACCTTGTTCAAGAACCAATCAGCTCTGAGATCTATGTTGCATACATAGTTTATAATTCTCTATTTAGCTTTCAATATTGCATCATCATCATCTGCAAGAACCTTCTCAATTTCATCACACAAGCTATTATAATCACAAGAGTCCATACCTTTACTAGAGTCCTCTTCCTGTTTATCTTCTTCTTGATTTAACTCTTTTGGGGGCTTGTCTTCTGATTTCTGATCTGTCTTTTCGGGTTATGGTCTTGCCTTCTGATACTCACTCTCCAGCTTGAACCATAGGTCTTTTGCCGAAGTGTACTCTCTTACACTTTCCTTCACTGAACTGGGAAGTCCATCCATGAGAAACTTCAAGGCTGTAGTGTTGTCCTTCTTTGCTTCCTTCTGTGCAGCTGGTTTTCCTTTCTTGTTTGATGGAGCGGGTGGATTGATGACAATTTCCCAAATCCCGAATTTCTTCAGATAGGCCTTCATTTTGCTCCTCCAACTGAAATAATCTGTAACATCAAGTACAGGCACGCCATTGCTTGATGACTCTTTCTTTTCCTCCATTGTGTCTAAGGATCTCCTTCAAGCTTGCTAGGCTTGTGACGAAGGCCTGCTCTGATACCAATTGTTGACATTGAGGGGGGGGTGAATCAGTGTAAAGCAATTTTTATAACTTTTCTAGACCTGTCACACTTAACTAACAATTCATCATTCCATTATTATGTCCATCTCATAATCATATCATAAATATCTTTCATATCATCAGGAACCATAACACAAAAGAACACAACACAATATAAATTTGTAATCTTTCTGTATTATTTTTGGTCCGGCTACAACAGTTAGGCAAAATCAGCACCTACTGATACATAGAGCACCTACTTTGCATCCAGGACCCTGCTTGGTTTTTTTAGACCCTGCTAAGAAGGGTTTGAGGTATCCTAACCTCAAAAAACAAGTCAAGCTTGCATTTACAATTAAAGCTTACTCTCACTGTGTCACATCAATATCAACTGTTTCTTCAATCTGATCTGTTGCTGAATCTCATAGGCCTGCTCATCACCTTAATCCACTTTCCAACTCAATCAACTGCTGCAAATCATCTCTCAGTTCAACTGCTCATTGTCATCAACCTGTCCAACCTGTTGTTCAAGTATGTGCTCACAAGGATCTCCTCTAACCACTGCCAAAACATCATTGTCTACTGATATATCATTTCTCTGCTATCCATTGCTCATGTATCTCTGCTGATCATTCTCTGGAAACTACTTGGTCAATTTCTGCTGCTCATCAACATCTCTGCTTTGCTCATCAACTATGTCAACACTGCCCATCAATACTGCTGCCACACTGTTCATCAACACAAGTGCTTCAACACTGCCAAGTCATTAGGATAACTCAGCCTTGGACTGATAACTAGGGCTGCCATCTTTTGTCAATGTTCAAGCTTTGTGTTTTCCAGGCAACCAAAACCCAAGTCTGAACTAAGACACATTCATATGTGTTTCAAGCTTGACTGTGCATACAAGCTTGCATTGTGGACCAATTTAGACTGTCTTAACCTCTGTCAACAACTTTTGAAGGTCTGCTATCATCATTTAAACTATGATCATCACATCAATATGTATGTATCATAGCATGTATCAATATACCAATGTTTGCAGTCAATACTGTTCACTCATTACTGTAGATACCACTTTGTACAGACCACTATATATATTGTACATCGCTACACATATACCATTGTATAATGTATACATCTCATTCTTGGATCTTCTCTCTGCAAATACCACGTTCTGATTGATACACTTCAGTACTTCCAATCAGTGATGTAACTCGGCCTCATTGACCTTATTGCTGCTGTAGCCTTCACTATGTCAAAAATCAAATCAGAATTTCTTCATCACGAATGTCTGTTCTTTTCACCATTTGAAATTTATATTGCTGCTGTTCTGCTGTTATCAGAAATTTCAGTCCACTTCTTCCAAAATTCCATTGCTGCCCACACAAAAAAAAATTCAGTTTGCTGCTGCAAAAATTGTCTAAAAAAAAATTCGGGATTGTCCTCCACCTCGTGTCTGCTGCACCTCCGAATTTAACTTAGACAACAGTCACACAAAAAAAATCAGAACTGCGGCTGCCACAGTCTGCTGCACCTCCGAATTTCCACAGTAAAAACCCTACTGCTGCTGCTCCTGCAACTGCCTTAGTGAATCCGAAATTCAGAGCTCCTCCAGCGAATTCACTCCATCAAAATGAAATGTGTGACTAGTTATTTATAGTAGTTTTTCCACAAATTATGGAGCCGACCTGCTCTCCCTTTTTTTAATTTATTTATGAAGCCGACTTTGCAATAAAGATTTATGTTTTTATTGGGCCGACATCCTATAAAAAATATCTGAGCCGACTTGTCTTTATTTTTCTTGTTGGGTATTAGGTCTGCTCATTCAAATGTGTATCTATATTATATACTTCTCTCTATACTGCTGTTATAAGATCAGTGCCAGCTGGTTGTTTCATTAAAACTTGATGCTATACCCAAGCTATGGTAATCTTTTCTCTTCTTCCAAATATCAAACTGGAGTTTGGCCAAGTCACCACTGTTCATCAAATTTCAGTGCATGTGATTTGCTACAGGATCCATACAGTAGGACTGATCATGCTGCTACATGCATTCCTGTAGACTCCTTTTTCTGTTAGAGAACGTGCAGACCTGCTCTTTTGCCTCTTTAGATTGCTACAACTTCCCAGAATTGGTTCATTGAGGCTGGTTTAGAGCAAGATCATAACCTATGGTAGGGAAACTAGGGCATCCAACGCCTGATCAACCTATGCAGTGTGGCCCCTTTTACACGGGATTAACAAGGTCACAAATGGTGAATCACAAATTGGCTTGCTTTTGCAGGCAAACTGGCCCACAATGAACAACACTATGCACATGCCTCCAAAGTATTAGAACCCTAGTGGGTCGCTTGAATGCTACTTCCCTCGCCATTCAACCCCAATTGGCAATAGAGGCAACTTTGCTTTACTCCAAATGTAGTTAATGAGACAATGTGTTCCATTGGAGTCCACTTGATTATTCTGCATCCTTGCCATCACAATTTCTTCAAGGTTCCAAAAGCTTCCTCAACGTCTACCAGAACTTCAAGACCATCTCTAGGGTTTTCAGCATCATCAGCTGGGTGCTGGCATCAATGAGACAATGTTGGCATCAAGACCATGTTGGCATCAATGACAATTTCATCAACACGACCACCACTGATGCCCGGATCCAACAAGTCCTCTGCTGCAATATAAGTCTTGACTATCTCTGCTACCCTATGACCTGTAGTACTCTTATCCTCCTCCATCCTGGTGGTCTCTAGAGGAGCCTCCTGCTCTCTCTCATACCACATCACTGATCCTGTTGAATTATTGTAACTTCGAAGTGTATTTACCCTGATGTTCCTATCGGGAGAATCATGTGTATTTTATTGTAGCCCGATGTTCCTATCGGTAGAATCATTTGTATTTCAATGTACCTCGATGTTCATATCGGGAGAACTACTAAGAGTCATGAGGAAGTGCCCTCCTTTGTGAGTCAGGGGGCAAAGTCCCCAAAGTTGTGGGGCACTAGAGTCTCCCTAGAGAGGTCGACCCATTCAAGTACACCAGGGCCGACATAGTTGAGTTAAATGTCAAGTGAACGGAAGAATATAAATAGAGGGAGGCAGCTCCTCATTTGAGACAGACACTCACTCGCGTATAGCACATGGAGAGAGAGAGACATATCTGCTGGAGGGAGGCACTCTTGTTTTTGGGTCTTGTCTTTTATCTGTTATACATCTTATATAGATGAAGTTTTTGCTGAGTTTTCTTCCCCATGAGGGTTTCCCAGGATAAATCTTTGTGTTTTTTTTGGTGTGGTTGTGCTTGTCTATCTTTCAACGATCTTTTGGCTTATGGTTATGTTGTTATGATGCTAAATGTTATAAGATCTGATATAACCCTTAAAAACTTAACATGGTATCAGAGCCACCCTGGAAAAAGTTATTGTGTAGCCGAAACAGTGCTACAACTACAACAGATTAGGGTTTCATGCTTGAAAACCCTAAAATACTAAAACTAATAGTTTTGGGAGATTCATTATATCTCGATATTGTAGAAGGCTCAGGAGTTTAAACTTTCACAGGTCGAAGATAAATTCCTGATGTACACTGTGTAAAATTTTCAGCCTTAGATTCGCTAAATTCTGGGAGATATGATTCCTCCAAGTTAGGGTTCTAGCCTCTGCCAAGATTCAGTCTTAAACAAGTGACCTAGGGAAAATTGCTATATCTCGGGCTATGAAGGTCCAAATGAAGTTTCGCAAGATGTTCCAAAAAGGGCATAGACTATACTTTCTATGGTAAAAATTTCAGACCACGAAGGTGAAACAATGACACGTGGCAGTCCGTACAAGTAAGCTCTTCTGAACAGTCCTGAAATAAGTCACATTGGGAAAACGTTCATAAGTCCCAATTGGTGAAACCAATTCTGCTCAAACCCCTGGTGTTGGAAAGAGGAAAAACGAGGCTACCTCAGTACGAAATTTTAGACACAGAGCAGCAGTAATTTCGGAGATACCGCAGAAACAATATCAGGCATTCTGCAGAAGAAACTGAAGAAAACTAGGGCATCAAATATTTTGCAATTCTGATCACAGTTTTGGGAAAATGAATATGCTGCTCAGCTCGCCTTCAGGAGGCACATCTTTCTATCCAATTAGATCTGAAAGATTCCAAGTTTTGAAAATTATGGTTTCTTTGACAAACCCTAGAAGAGCCAAATCCAGAACGAGGACGAACACCTCAGACCGGATTTCACTGGTTCTTGAAGAAAATGAATTGGACACCTACATAAGTGGAGAGGTTCCAGTTCCAGAGGGAGATGAGGCTAAAGCCTTACACAAGAAGAAACTCGACTCTTAATAAGAGAAGAGAAGATGGGAGCTACTGAAGATCAAGCACTCACGATTCAAAGAAGATCCCTAAAGCGATGAGGAATATGAAGAACTCAATTCTTGAAGAACCTCTTGTCCATCTTAGCATTTGGATAAGAAATGATGATGTCATGAATGAAGCAGAAAGATCAAGGAGTCTACTCTTGAAACGAATAAAAGTAAAGTATTCAATTGTCATTTCATGATATTGTTTTGTTATGCATTTGATTATATTCAGTTGATGTGTTATGCATGATGGAATGTTTGCATTAATGACAGTATACTACTAATATGCATGTGATGGGTAAGTAGCTCATGGTGCTACAACTCTCCATTGCTACAAATCTAGAATGAAACCTCTTTGTTGACATATTGGATTAGTGCACAATCTCAATGATGTCATGGTAGAGATGGAAGGCATCTAGAAAGTTTCCGTGAGATATGGATGAATGTTGTATTGGCTAAACATTTGCATGATGCATAAGAATTTGTCGTTATGCATATGTTCTATGAAATGGTTCTAACCACGCAATTGGTGCATTTGACTTGTAGGAAAGGTCCTGTATAACCACCTACAAGAAAAGGAGGACGAGACTTGTTCCGAAGAACAAGTAATGACAGTTCAAGATTCAATCCAATAAACATGAACCTGAAGCTCCCAAGTTCAGAGACACCGTGACGGAAGAAAGAGATTCAGAGAGCAGTAGATCCACCTCGAAAGATGAAGACCACCTTGGGTACGAGAGATAACTCAAGATGAAGAAGAGTATGGCGAGACTTCCAAACCAAAGTAAGAGGCCTCAGACACACTCTAGTTGTGTAACATAGTTTGGTGACATCATTGATGCAAACCCTTCCAGCTATGGAAGAAGTTATGATCAAAGAGTAACAGTTGATCATGAGGAATGATGTGTACGATATGGTTTCGAGATCTGAAGAGAAGTCCGTAGTGTCTTCGATATGGATCTACAAGAACAAGTGTACACAACAAGGTTTGTGGTTTGTCTAAAAAAGAATAAACTATGGCATGACATACTCTATTGACCAGACACACTTCTTCAGTAGAAGTATATATCAAGCAAAGAACCACTTGTACAAAATATGCTTTGTACGAGCTTAGAAGGCACCCATAGAAAAGCACACCCAGGAGCTTGACAAAACACCTAGAGTGATGACTATCTTAACCTTTGCTACAAGGTTGAAGATGGAAACCTATAGAAGACAACAAGCTCACAGATGGGTGCAAGAGGAACTTTTCGACAAAGTTCAAGATAAAGGGATCTTGGTATCTAGTAACCTAAGATGGATACAGAGTAGCATAGGATGCTACCTGTCATTCTAGTAAAGAATGCAGAGGGAAGATGATGCTCCGCTTCAGGGGGAGTGACTACAGAAGATCTTTGAGTTCGACATGGTACGACATGATGGACGACTTCTTGATGGACTGAGATTTTACCAAGAGTAAAGTGGGTTCTAACCTTCAAGGTTGAATGCAGAAGACTAGGATATGTCGTTGACCTGACATAATGAACTCATGGAAGATGCAATGATGGAGGAATACCACAATGATGTTTGGGATATAGCACTCAAGCTAGAAATCAAGAGTGTGGTATCTTCCAAATGAATTTGCAAGATAAAATATGTTGCTAATGGAAGTAAGGCAAGATTTGTGGCTAAAGGATTCTCTCAGAGAGAGGGAATTGATTATGAAGAGACACTAGCTCCAGGAAGAAAGGTACACTTCCATCAGAACTATCATGGCACCTGCTTCCATGATGAAGTGAGATCTACACTAGATGGATGTAAAGACAACCTTCCTGAATGGTATGATTGAGGAAGAGGTTTACATCGAACAACCACAAGGATTTGAATTTGAAAACATACGGACTCACATATGTAAGTTGAAGAAGGCCCTGTACAGCCTGAAGCAAGCTCCTAGAGCTTGGTATGGAAGGATAGATAGTTTCCTGACGAGCTTGGACTTTATCAAGAGTAAAGCAGATCCTAACCTTTACTTCAAGGTTATAGAAGATGAACCTATCATACTATTACTATATATGGATGACCTATTTCCGAACCAGGGAAAGTATGCTATTGAAATCTTAAAGAATATTTGATATGTTGGATTGTAAAGCCATGGCCACACCCATGGATACCAACATGAAGCTGTTGTCTGATGAGACATTAGAGTTAGTGTATATGATAGTATAGACAGAGTTTTTGAGTCATTGATGTATCTGACGAACACAAGGTTAGATATATGCTTTGCTGTGAACACCTTGAGTCAGTATCTAGATAACCCTAGATGTGTTCACCTGATAGCTTCAAAGCATGTGATGAGGTACCTAAAAGGTACGACAGATTTGGGACATTACTATGGTAGAGATCATGACTACAGATTATATGGATATACAGATGCAGATTGGGTTGGAAGTGTCTCAGACAGAAGAAGCACATCAGGTAGATGTTATAGTCTGGGGTTTGCTATGATTTCATGGTTTAGCAAGAAACAATCCAGTGTTGCTCTTAGCACGGCTGAAGCATAATATATAGCAGCTTGCTTTGCTAGTTGTGAAGCCATATGGCTTCGAAAGCTGATGTTAGGTTTATTTAGCCTAGAGTTGGATACCACCGTGATTCTATGTGATAACCTGAGTTGTATAAAGATGACGGAGAACCCAATGTTCCACGATAGGTCGAAGCACATAGAAATCCGATATTTCTACATTCGAGATATGATGCAAAAGGGAGCCATAAAGCTCCAATATGTGAGTACCGATGAACAAGTTGCTGATGTGTTGATGAAGCCTCTGTCTCGAGTAAAGTTCAAATACTTTCGAGACAAGCTTGGTGTTGTTCAGAAAGACCTTCCCCGAAAGGGTGAGCAATGACGTTAGAGTGGGAGTGTATCATCCCTGGACGTTTGTCCTAAGATGATCCGTAGACTTATGTCTCTGAGAAAGAAGAAGGATTGTATCATCCTTGGATATTTGTCCTAAAGTGATCCGTAGACTTATGTCTCCGAGAAAGAAGAAGGATTGTATCATCCCTGAACATTTGTTCTAAAGTGATCCGGTGACTTTGGTCCTCGAGAATGTAGTGGGATTGTATCATCCTTGGGCACTTCCCTTAAGTGATCCGGTGACTTCGGTCTTTGAGAATGAAGCGGGATTGTATCATCCTTGAAATTTTGTTCAGAATGGGTCCGGTGACTTCGGTACTCGAGAGCGTGGTAGGATTGTATCATCCTTGAACTTTTGTTCAGAACGGATTCGGTGACTTCTATACTCGAGAACGTGGTAGGATTGTATCATCCTTGAAATTTTGTTCAGAATGGATTCAGTGACTTCGGTACTTGAGAACGTGGTAGGATTGTATCATCCTTGAACTTTTGTTCAGAACGGATCTGGTGATTTCGGTACTCAGGAACGTGGTAGGATTGTATCATCCTTGAAATTTTGTTCAGAACGGATCCGATGACTTCAATACTCGAGAACGTAGTAGGATTGCATCATCCTTGGACTTAGTCCTAAAGTGATAGGGAGTGATTATCCCGTAATTATATCCGGTGACTTTGGTTGTCGAGAATGTGGTAGGATTGCATCATCCTTGGACTTAGTCCTAAAGTGATAGGGAGTGATTATCCCGTAATTGTATACGGTGACTTTGGTTGTCGAGAATGTGATAGGATTGTATCATCCCTGGACTTAATTCCAAAAGTGATCTGAAGACTTTCGTCTTCGTATTGTGGATTGCAGGCTGTTGCTGCTGTTGATGATGTTGTTGATCGAAAGATCAGAGTGTGATGATGATGTTGCTCAGGTTGTTGTTGATAATGATGTTGCTGATCGAAAGATCAGAGTGTGATGATGATGTTGCTGATCGAAAGATCAGATTGTGATGATGATGTTGCTCAGAGAATTGTTGCTGCTGATGCTGATGATCGAAAGGTCAAAGTATTGTTTATGATGTTGCTCAAAGTATTGCAGCTGCTGATGATGATGATCGAAAGGTCAAAGTATTGTTGATGATGATGTTGCCGATTGAAAAGACTAAAATGCTGATGATGATGTTTTAACTGAAAGATCGAAGTGTTGCCACGAAGGATCGAAAGATTAAAGCGTTGCTGCAAAAGGATCAAGTGATCATATGATGCAGAAGATGAAGACATTAAAGAGTAGTTGTTTCAAGCTATTGATGAATGTTGAAAAACTTCCTGTGACGTATAGATGTATCACCCTGATGATGTTGAAGATGCTCTCTCTCCTTCTCCTACTGTTGTTGTTTTTGTTGTTGTAGAATACCTTCTCGTTAAGGGGGAGTGTTGATTTATTGTAACTTCGAAGTGTATTTACCCCGATGTTCCTATCGGGAGAATCATGTGTATTTTATTGTACCCCGATGTTCCTATCGGTAGAATCATTTCTATTTCAATGTACCCCGATGTTCCTATTGGGAGAACTAATAAGAGTCATGAGGAAGTCCCCTCCTTTGTGAGTCAGGGGGCAAAGTTCTCACACTTGTGGGGCACTAGAGTCTCCCTAGAGAAGTCGACCCAGTCAATTACAATGGGGCCGACATAGTTGAGGTAAATGTCAAGTGAACAAAATAATATAAATAGAGGAAGGAGCTCCTCATTTGAGACAGACACTCACTTATGTATAGCGCATGGAGAGAGAGAGAGAGATATATCTGCTAGAGGGAGGCACACCTGATTTTGGGTCTTGTCTTTTATCTTTTATACATCTTATACAGAGGAAGTTTTTGCTGGGTTTTCTTCCCCATGAGGGTTTCCCAAGATAAATCTTCGTGTTCTTTTTTGTGTGGTTGTGCTTGTCTATCTTTCAGTGATCTTTTGGCTTATGGTTATGCTGTTATGATGCTAAATGTTATAAGATTTGATATAACCATTAAAAAGTTAACAGATTCTGGGCTCAGACTCCCTCTAAGTCTTTGTTGTAGCCAACCTCTAAATCTCTCATCAAGTGGATCAACTGACCGGTGCCTGACCTCCTTGTCTTGAGATGATTCAACTCGCTCCAGAGCTAAATCCATCTCAGTCATCTCACACCAACTCAATCTCTGGATGGTACTCGAATGAGTATCTCACTGATATATTTGCTCAATGGACGAACTGTCCAAAGGATCATCCAAATTGGGAGCTTCTTGCTCCAACTCCATCTTAGAGTCTGACGAGGACTCTGACAACCACCCAACTGCTCTTGAAGTAGGTCTCCCTCGCACCGCATACTCACCATCAATCTGATAACCCATCCACATTGGATCAGCTCCCTCTGGATAGGTGAATATCAACAGTCTTTGAAACACTACAGAGAACCCAACACCATCTAATGCTGACACTGAGAGTATGCTCACTCCCTGTCCTAGTATGAAGAGGACTCTTTGTACCTGCTCCATCAATGTCATATTGAGAGAAGCCTCACGCTCTCTCTCAGTTTGACACTGATCCATGTTCCATACTCCCTCTGAAACTCTGCTCTCGAATCTCTCTGAAGTTGAGCACATGCTAACACAACAACCTGTACAAGGTGCCTTGTCTGATGCTAAGCCTCACTATTGCATCCATGGTCACTCCCTCTGAATATAGAACTCAGTTCATCTCGAAACACCATACTATATTCCTCATCCACCAAAGTTGATAACTAAGGGTAAATCTCTTAGCTTTGTTCCATGCATCCTTCCTTCCTCTTCAAAGAACTTCCTAGCTCGAGTTAGATTTCAACTCATCTAACTTCCTCTTTTGTATGCATGAGCCCTTCTCTGAAACCTTAAGGAACACTTATCGTACTCCCATCATCTGGCTAGATGCAAGAACACTTTCTTTCACAGATATAGGGTTTCCTCTCACAGATCTGATGTGGCCTTTTTATAATTTGAGCCAGAGAATTGTGAAATGATCACAATCAACTTTATCATGTAAACAAAAGAACCTGGTGCCTTGGAAAGCATGGAACATCTCTCGGAGAAATCCTCAAAACTCAACAACTACAACTATGTCTGAAGGAATGCGCCCCTCTAGCACGTATGACCAATTTGACAACTGCGCCCTCTTCTCTGCTTTGTCTAGGGAAGTGCACCCCTCTAGCTGTCTTCTGTCTGCTCAAAAGAAATTCCCTATGACTGTCACTCAATATCTGAATGATCAAGGCACCATCTCCTCAAACTTCGAAGAATATGCCTCATTGAACAAGGAACACCCTACTCTCTCATAGATATAGTGCCTGCTTGCACATATCTAATAGATCTATCTCAGATCTAGTCACCAATCTCACAAATCTGATAGATCTGATGTGACTCCACACAGATCTGGTATCTTCTCTCCAAATCTAATCCCTGATCTCATAGATATGATAGATTTGACCTCTACCTTGTCAGATCTGACTTCTACCTTGACATATCTGAACCCTACTCTTCAGATCTTGTAGATTTAGTCTCTATCTTCACAGATCTGGCCCCTACCTGCTCAGATCTGACAAATCTCTCTTCCAAACTGTCAAATCCGATAAATATGACCTCTACAATCATAGCTTTGAACACTGTTCTTCATATCTGGGTAGATTTGGTCTCTATCCTGCTGATACCTGCTAGATCTATCTCAGATCTAGATTCCAATAATCAAATATGATAGATTTGACCTCCATCAACTCAGATTTGACACCTGGACTGTAGATTTGGGTAGATCTGGTCTCTATCCTGCTGATACCTGCTAGATCTATCTCAGATCTAGACTCCAAGAATAAGATCTGATCGATCTGACCTCCGCCAACTCAGATATGCACCTGCAATGTAGATCTAGTTAGATCTGGTCTCTATCGTGCTGATACTTGCTAGATCTGTCTCAAATCTAGACTCCAACACTCCAGATCTATAGATTTGACCTCTACAGCCACATATCTAAACCCTACTATTCAAATCTGGTAGATCTGGTCACCTTCTCTGTAGATCTGAAAGTGATTGCCCTCCTCTGACCTCTAACGAGACTCTGATACCATGCAAAATTTTCTCAGAGGTCTCCACTCGCTCTGAGAAGTTAGGATGATCAAACTGATTACAATATTCACTAAACCAATATGAAATATACTTTAGAACTTGTAACACATGAAGATCCTTACTCAACTAGGCAATCACATGAGATATTGAAATTTACCCTGGAATCCCCTATGGGGAAAAACCGACAAACCGATGGGCTTTCTACTTCTCGAGCCCAGAGCAAATAAATAAAGATAGAAGAGATACAAAATGAGTTTAGATCCAAATGGATGAACCTGAAGGGCCAAAGCCCTAGATCTGCAGCAGTTGCAGCTATTGCCCCTTTGGAAAATGAACGCCCGACAACACACCCTCACGCTGGATTTCTCATCGTTGCTCTGCTCAATCACTGAACACTGTTCTGTCTCTCTATCTCTCTGAAGAATGCACTCTCAGTTATCTGCTCTTCTTTGCTCAGATCTGAAAGTGGGAAAAATTTCCCCAGCACTAAAAACGTGCCTCGACACTACGACTGCGTTCTCACTCCTCAGAGGCACAACTCAATAGATCTGCTATCAGTATGACTCTGACTGATTGCAGAATGTCTTTCCTTAGTCACTGAGGAAAACCCACAAAACTCTAGGCCCTCTCTAGCCCGTCGACAGCTATGCAACAACTCCCTCACGTCCCACATGTGTGACGTGTTGCTGCTCATGTCCTCCATGATCTGGTCACTTTGCTGTTGCTGTTGCTGTTCTTCAGACTCTGAAGAATCCCAGTGGAGACACTCTTTCTCACTGTGTCGATGATGGATCTCCTCACTCTCTGAGAATCTGATCCCTCAATACCTCTAGAACACGTCCCCAACTATCTCAGATGGTACATCCTCCTCTGGTCAATTGCTACTCACAATTGCTTTGATCTCCTGATGCACACAAAAGATAATGACTTAAGCACCCCCCGTGCCCTTTTATAAGTCAACATGAAATTAGCTCACCAAAACCCTAATTAGGGTTCCAAAACTCTAATTTCACTTTTGCATGCAAACTTACATGTATGCACTTTTGCATGTAACTAATAAAAGTGACCAGAAACACTGCATGTCTCCACCGCTGGATCCATGAAACATGGCAGAGTGCATCTTACACTCTGCCCTACTGCTTGAGTTGATAAGTGCCTACATGCCAGGTAGTTTGCATGGAGGACATCTCGAGTTACACCATAACTCAACATGAAAGAGGTATACTGCTATGACCTAGTTTTGGCTTCAGAGCCAATCTGTTTATTGCATGCAATACTTCCCTCTTCCCTTTAGTTAGGTCATTCAATGCACTCACCAAGCTACGAAATTCCAACCTATCTTCCTCTTCTCCTGTTCCTTTCCCTCTGTCAGAGTGTATACTTGTTGGGTCTATGTCAGAGTTGATATCTTCTAACTGGATATCCTCAAATTCCTGCTCCTCAATGTACCTACTCTTCCTTCTTCTATAGGTTATAAAATCATCTTCTTCTGTATTCATTTACTTCTCATGTTCAAGCCCACAGCTGGCAAGGAACATACTCTGATACCATTGTAATATCCCAAATACTGATATTCTACTGCTTTATTATTATAAGGTTTGCTAGTACACTCAAGTGGGTACAAAAATAGTGAATTGAAATGTGCATGCAAGGCAGCGTGTTAAAGACCCTAAAATATAGCTAAGCTAGAGAGAAAGTAAGGCAATATTCTCGGAAGAAGATGTACACTTACCATCGATAAACAAACTGATAGTCCTCCATAAATATGATGCATGCAAGTGTGCTGAGATAAAATGCTGCTCTCCTGAGAATGACGCCCAGCTCCACACGTGTGCCCTCTTCAGGATGAATGTGATGTTTTTGGAGGAGGAGGTTCTTGATGCTATTGCAATTTTCTCGGGATGTGTGTCTTCACCTGTCAAAGAAAATGGTGGGCACATGCAGAAGGTTTTCATTCCCTAAGGAACCTAACGAATTGATCTTCCTCCCTGGTGCTCACGTTCCCCTTCCTCACGGATCTGTTGATAACTGCTTCAGATGAGCAAATTGGGAATTGATAATCACTCTATGCTGTGGAGTGACCCTGCTGATGAAGATGAAACTGACATGTGAAGGAAAAACAGGGAACAGGGATTTAGGAACACAACGAATACTTTTGGGGTTTTCTAGCTATTCCCCAGCTGCACACGTGAACTTGCAAATAATCTTCTGTGGATGTTGGATCACGGAATACAAACGATTAATATGATTGATGATGATAGACCTGGATGGCCTATCCTGAAAGAGACTAGGGCAGATAGTTCCATTGTTGAACCCTCGTTAGCTGGAGACACCGTCATCAACCCCAACTATTGTTGTTGCACTTGCTGCTGCTGCTCAAAACTCCAAATCAACAATAATAATAATAGATGCCCTCTTTGGTCCAACGACCCTTCTTAAATAGAATAGCATGTACTTTTAGGGTTTGCATGCCACTTTTAGGATTTATGCTTCACTTTTGCACGCATGCAATTCTAATTTCATGTTGACTTTAAGCTTAAGGAAATAAGACTTCTTTTATAAAACTAATGACTTAATACCGAATGATTGTCCTGATGTGTTCTAAGTATCAAATGTCCTCAGTTAATTCCCTTTTATGCGATACCCGCTCAAACTTATGGGAATTAAGTAGGTTAGTGGGTGTTTTGGTGCTTAATTAGAAGAGGCATTACATTCTACAAAATAAAGTAATTCTACCCTAAATTATACAAAAATAATAAAATAAGCAAAAATAATTAGAGAAATGTATTCACTTGACG
>LPNX011044885.1:253215-306561 GCA_001517045.1 Pseudotsuga menziesii | reverse complement strand
CCCCCCCCCCCCTTAAAGGCACTATGGGCTCAACTGGTGCACAACAGTTGCAAGAAGGGCACACTAGGCTAGAGGCATTAGAGGAGGGGTCTTTGGTTGTTGGAAGAGGTCCAAGTAGGTGCAAGAAGGTGTGCGAGGAGGAGATAACAATCCTTACAAACCACAAGCACCTTTGCAAGTCAAATAATCAGGATGGGCATGTACTCCAATGGGTCACCCACAGAAGCGTCGGAGAACCAACCCATGGGCATAAAGCTCTGCATGGTGGAGATAATCATCACACCGATCAGGTAGTCAACAAAGCCATTAAGCCAACTAGTTATGAGAGTGAAACCAAGGGGGAAGGCCATGTCCAATCCAGGGGGTAAACAACCCCCAGATCAAATATTGATACAATAAATCCCACTTTGGCCTATACAATAATTTTTTTTGACCCCCTACTCTAGCCTTAGCCTCGTTAGAACATTGTAGTAGCTCTAGTGTGTAACATAAAACACCCTCATTGACCACACACTATGCAATCTCTGGATCCAACGACTCTTAGTGTCAAAAGATACTCATCATGCATCAAGCACTAGACCATGTTGATGGCGCAGATGAAAAATGTAGCGAGAATCATACTAACGAAGGGGTGCCCAAACCTCCACTTCCAATCACGCCAAAAGGGCCTTGACATATTGTTAACCCATAGTTGTGCTTTCACTACTGGAGGGTTAAGATTCAATGATATTCCATAATGTTGGTTCCACTATGCATTGATCCAAACATGCACATTGATTTTAGTTCCTTCTAGAGCTAGTAGAGTTTGAGACTACTATTTTTAGTATTTTGCAGGTTCTTCTAGGATCCCAAGATCCATGGGTCCACGTGACAATGATATTCAGACATTCATGCTCCTTGTAAAAAAACAAGTCTAGTGGGTTGGATTTTTGCTTTTTTGCTTTTTTGGCAGGAAGACAAATTGATTATTTTTCCACCTAGAATAAGTCTTTCCCTCTTTTTTCTTTGTGCCTTTTTGGGAAAGTTTGTTTCTTTGGGAACATCTATAATTAGTAGTTTCTATGTATGGCTACTACAGGTTTGAAGACGTGGTTCCTAAGCATTCTTTGGTGGGTGTTCTAGAGGTTTTGGTGGATGACAAGTGATGAGTCAAGAGCAAGGTTGCTTAGTAGTTTCTCCTCTTAGAGTGAAGCGTGGAAGGTTGTTGGTCGCTCTCCATTTATATGAATCCTTGAGTTTGACTTAGGCAAAAAATGTTGGGCCATTTCCCTAAGTCTTGACTTTAAGTTTCTGAAAATGACAAGCCTTAGAGTCTTAATCTTGCTTTCACTAATCTTTGGATGCAAAGCAACTTCGACCTTGCTACTCGTCGAATTGTATGCAGTGGCATTTCTGGATGTACTAGAGTGAGGGGGTCTTTTGCCATTGTAAAAGGCCAAGTTTGGGCTTTCGTATGTGAAATTGTTGGTCTAGAGGGGCTCAAGACCCTTGGTCTGGTCATGATAACTTCTCTTAGTTCCCATTTCAAGGAGTATGGTCCTTTTGGCTTTATTGATTACCCATTGATGTGAGGAAGTCCCCATCATGTTGGGCATTTGTGCCTTGGGTGGGTGGTTCGATGCTTCTTGGGATGGACCCATCAGGACACATGGTCTAGGGGTTTCTAGCCACACTTGTGTTTATGCTATGTAGAAGGTGATTGTGCTTTTAAGGGTTTCCATACCCTCTTTAACACACCTCATGTATGCCCACTTGGACCTCTCTTTGATGTATTAAACCTCCTCTTGGTCTCCTAGAGCAAGAATGATGATGGTGTCATCCTTTGAAGAAAGCCTTACCTTGCTAAAAAGAAGGATGTTGAAGAAAATTCTACATCGTTGGGATTAGTTGGGGCATGCCATCCTCCTTTAGGCTCAACATCTCACTTGGTTGAATCCATTTGCATCATTTTATTGTTATTTTATGTAAGTTTTTGGTTTAGTCCTTGGCTTGTGGGTGACAAACCCTAATTTTGAAATATTATATATTTTGGTAAGGCTCTAAAATTAAAGAGGATAAGTTGCTCCATATAAATAAAGAGAACCTCTCTCTCATTTGTAATAAGACAATGGTTCAAATATGATCTTATTATTTTTTCTTTTGGCATATTGGACTTCGAAGGCTAGGTGCACTTTTCTTTTTGGTATGTTTATCTTGTGATAAAGGTTGGATTGTGAAATTTATGGTGTTTTGTTATCTTTGAAGGTTGATCCATTGAATGGTTGTTATAACTCAAGGCTAACATAACACTTAAAACCTCTCTTTTGCTCTTTTCTTGGTGGATGGTGGTAAGATCTCTTTAATTTTCTTCTTTGACGTTGCTCTTGTGCAATTTAAGCAAGACAACGTTAGAGGTTTACTTGCATCTTGCCAATCTTGTTTGAGGAGACTTTCTTCTTGAAGGAACTCTCCATAGTAGGGCCTTGAAATTTATTTTTCCTTACTTAGGCTAAAGCTACTTTGGCCTATCTATGGTTACTAGTTTTTGCCCTAATTGGTAAATCTTGAATAGCCAAATTGAGAGGGGACACTAACCTTAATCTCTTATCGCCCTAGGGTTAAGGACCAAGGTCTAACCCTTTCTCTTCTTCAATTTTTTTCATCAAATTTTTGTTGTATATATTACAAAAAATACAAAAAATATTAAATATAGTATCTGGAAAAACCCTAAAATATAGAAAATTCATATCTAAAAAAATATCATGAATTTTGGAATTGTGCTTTGCTAGAAGAGTGCACACTAGTAGGTTTCTTGATGGATCCTCAAGGGCGTCCCTTTCCAGTGATTGGATTGAGAATTATAACGTGGTTTGTGTTATTTAGAGCATTTTGGATTTGGTAAAGCAAGTACAACAAGTACATCAGTCAAATCAACAAGCTTTGAAGTCTTAAAAGAGCTAGAAAAAGAGCTAGGATTGACCCATGTGGGGTTGAGCATGTGTTGGACAAGTTTAAGTGGGTCCACCATCTATTTTGAGGGTTGGTTAGGGCGTCATTAGGGGAGTTTTGAGGTCTAAATTGGGCCTCATAAGGGAAATAATGAAAATAAGAGTTATAATAAAAAATAAAAGTTCTAAATTTTGGTGGGGAAAAAGAAAATCTACTTTTTTCCTTATCATATTTTTGGCATATCTCCTTATCGGTTCACCCAAATTTCAAGTTTGGGGACTCGTTGGCTGCAGAATTGGATGCAGAATTTAATTTTGCATCCAACCCTTACCCACACTGCATACTTTTGAGGTACCCACGACACCCAAAAATGATATTAAAATACGTTTTTTATTATTGAAATTTTCATTTTTGGGTGTCGTGGGTACCTTAGAAGTATGCAGTGTTGGTATGGGTTGGATGTGGAATTAAATTCCATATCCAACGAGACCCCAATCTCGAAATTTTGGTGAACCAATAAGGAGATATGCCAAAAATACAATAAGAATTTTTTTTTTCCTTCATTTTTTTTACAAATTTTACCGTTATGGTTGACATCATCATCTTGAATCCTATTGGTTCTTAGAAAGTGAATTTTAATGGTACAATTTTTGTTGAGGCCCATTTGGACCTCAAAACTCTCGTAATGAAACCAAATCTGGTTAGTCATTTCCAGATTAGATTTAGTGTCCTCTTTTACCCACTTGAGGTATATTACTTTCCCAATTCATCGATCTATATCTTATATTGTAAGTTGTCATTGTTTTAGTTGGTTTTGTTGGTGTATTAGCTTCGTGAGGCATCCTCACACAAGTCAGCCCAAGAAAATTTAATGATGAAATGTATTTATTGTGGAACACGCGAAGTCGACCTAGAAAAAAATAGGCAAGTCAGCCCTGGTTAAAAAGTCACTCGAAAATAAGTATAAATAGGAGGGAGGCCTCCTCATTTGGACATACAACCAAAACAAGTTCACTCCACAGTGAAGAGGTTCACTCAAGGCAATAGCAAACTGGTTTCTGGGGTTTTCTAGCATTGAAGAAGTTCAATATTATTTTCTTGGGGTTTATGCCACTGCTATCTAGATGTACATTAATATCTATTGGAAGGTGTGAGCTTGACGAAGACAATAGTGTTGTATTGTATATGGTTGGGAGGTGATAGATCATCACTGTGGTTAAACAAGCTCCACGTTCACTTTGGTTTCTGTGCTTGGTTATTCTTTTAGTGATCCTAGTCATACTGCTATATCTTTATAAAATCTAACATGGTATTAGAGCAATGCTAAAAGAAGCCATTGTCAAAAACTAGGGATCTACATTTTGGAGTGTTTGCATCCTCATATCATCCTTAAAGGAGCATTGAACAACTCGCCCTAAGAGAGCGTATCTTTCTATGAAGGCCAAATTCAGATTGGTGAAGTTTCAATTTTTGACCAAATATTGTTAAGGCCAAGGCCTAGGGATTCTTGTATCTAGCCCTTTTGCACATAGTTTTGGCTTGTTTTGATCTTTCTCCAACTCCCCTTGATAGGGCACAACTATCTGTTGAATAAATTTTACAAGTATCCACTCTTCAAATTTGACTTAGCTCCTGCTAGGGTTTTTGGTCCAGTTTTGTAGTCAAGATGATTGTCATGAAGGTTGAAGATAGACTTAATGGGACTACCAAATTTAGCTCATGGAATTCTAGGGCTCTTCTTTTCTTAGAAGAAAATGATCTTTTGAAGGTTGTGTATGAGGAGGTTCCAAAACTAGAAGAGGAAGTTGAGAAGACTCAGTGGAGGAAGAATGATGCTAGGGCAAGGAGAATCTTGGTCGATTCAGTGAGAGATCATTTGGTCCGGTTATCACGAATCTTGTAGTTGCCCCTTATGGCGATCCTATTCAGGATGACAGATGAAAGGAAACTAAAGTCGTGACCTACAATATCAAAGACCTTTGAAAGAACTCAGATGTCACGCCAGTCAAGGATATCGACACTTCGGACTCAGTGAAAAGACTAAGCCCAAGGGACGTCCCTATGACCAAGATAGCCCTAAAATAATGAAAATGAGTAGATGACCCAGGGAAACTTTGTGGAATCACTTAGTGGGATAATTAATTAGAGTTTAAAACAATTACTAAGAGATTTCGAGCATTGAGGTGAAAAGCCTCAATTTTACCCTAGGGTTTTAAAGAGAAAAATGAGATCTAGGGAAAAACGGTGAAATTAAATGAATTTTGATACTCAAATTGATTGTTGGATGTAAGATTAAGTAAATGAAAGAGAAACCAACAATACACAATTCGTGGTTTCTGAAATACCCACTCCTCCTGAGGAGGGCATCTTCCTCTAAGAAGCAAACAAGTGCTTAAGATGGGAAAATGGAGTCCGATGATCATGAAAATTTAAACTAAGAGATTTTGATTTATTTCCAAGGCGGATTTTGTGTTTTAAATCCAACCACAAATCAAATCCTAGAAATCTAAAAATCGAGGGTTTTAAAATGAGAGTTTCAATAGAGAATTTTATAACTAATGGAATAGAAATTTAAAACAAGATATTATGAGTAGATCTTACCCGGAAAATCTTGTAGATTCCTTGCAACTAATGATTTATCTTGTCTCGATCAATTTGAAGGAATTTTGACTAAGTACTAAGTCGAAACGATTTGCCCAAGTGAGGTAGCGCACCCCTCTTCTTTGCACAATCAAACTACTGAAAGTGAGATTTGCTATGCATGAAAAAGACATTGGAAATGCAAGAAAATCAGAGTGCATATAAAACATCAAAGATACTATTCAAAAATCCCCCGATTATGAAAACGTCTTCAAAAGAAACGAGTTGGGAGATCCACAAAAACGCCCCAAGAGAAAACACCCTCCTGCATGGAAACACTATATTCCAAAAAATATTTGAGACACCGAAAAAAAATTTCAAATGCTAAGCAAGATAAACTTTCCAATCATAGACAAGAACATCCCACAGAGAAAATCCAAGCATTAGAGAGAATTTGAGGTCAAAAATGGGCCTCAAAAGGACCAAAATGTACTATAAAAATCAACCAATTACATTCTAGTAGATGACATCATCCCCCATGGTTGAGGTGGCATTGCATGAGTTAAGAATGCTTATTTGTCACATTTTCTATGGTGGATGAAAACCCATAGTTAACCAAGGTAGTGGTACAAGTACTTTTAAGTCATAAAGTGAAGTACTCATAATAAAAGTCATTTCACACTTTCTCATAAAATAATATTATTGTTATTTTCAAGTAAAGTACTCACAATTCACTTTCTCATAAAATAATATTATTGTCATTTTCAAGTGGTACTCATAATTCATAAAAATGTCTTTTCACATTTTTTTATAAAATAATATATTGTCATTTTCATGTTTTTTTAATTTTAAATTATATATTTACTCAATTGTATTTAATATCATAATGTCAAACTAATATATACATATATATATATTCTTGTACTTTTAAAATAAATTAAATTCATGAATGATATTTATATGAAAAAAATATGTTAGTTATGCATATAAATTAAATTAATTTTTGTTTAATTTTATTTACAAGTTCAAGACAAATAAATGCTAAAGGACAATAAATTTTTTAGAATATACAATGAATCTTAGTCACATCATTGTAGAGTTATTTTATTAATTTTATTTATAGTCAATTTAGAAAAGTAACTCAACCATGGTTATTTATATTGTGCATAAAAAGTAGTGTAGGAGGTGAGTTGTCATATATACCTACCCCATAAAACCCCTAACTCATAATATTTTAATATATCTTATATTTTTGTAGTACATCTCTTAGGAGGCCCATTTTTGACCTCAAATTCTCTCTAATGAATTTATGCAAAAATCTCTTTATTCAAAAATCCAGAGCCAAGAGTGCAAAATTTCTCGGTGGGATACAATGAGGGGGGTCTCTCCTTTATATAGCTTTTGAGAGATGCAAACCCTAACTTACTTTTTCATCCAACGGTTGAGATTATCACAACATCAACGACGGAGATTACTTTTACATGGATCAAGATGACTAAGTCAACAGAGGGTTGAATGACCTCATTAAGCTCATTTTTACAACATGATAAATGATTATTTTTGCAAGTTTGACACTTAGGGGACACGTGGGTGGGTGGGGGTGGGGCGGGACATTAGTGCCCCCCCCCCCATACAAATTTCTAAATATACAACTTGATTTATACACTTTTGTTTTGTCCATTTTGTCCAATTTCTCCTTATGGGGGACATTCTCCCTATGAGAGCCCAAAAAAAATTCGGAAAATCAAATTGGATGAAACTGGTGGAGATATGTCCGGAGAGACATAATAAATCATCTGGAAGCATTCCCTTGCCATTTCCTTGACCACACAAGCCAAATTGATTTCCTCGATGATTTTCCTAGTTCATTTTTTAATGGTACATGCTCTGAAAATAATAAAAATCATCATAACTTCATTCAGGCTGAGAACCGGGGCAAACCGATTGCACTGGATGATTTGGAGACATAGAAGAATGGTACAACTTCATTCAGGCTAAGAACTGGGGCAAACAGATTGCAAGTGACTACTCGTACCTCCTGGAACACTGCAGTGCTCTAGGAGAACCAAACATACTGCAATCTGTAATAAAATTTGATCGTTTGACCAATTATAAAGTGTTAATAATCTCAAAACTAAAACCGCAGTTTTGGTCCTGGGCATGTCTAGAACAAATATAGACCATGTTGTTTGTTATCTCCTAAAATGAATTTATTTTCAATAGGTCCACTCAGGTAATTAATTTTTGCATAATGATGAAGATTTCAGGGCATAGTGGGAAATATGTTTGGATGATTAACCAAATTGGAATGTTTGGTGTGCGGTTTTTCAAGAAAAATGAAAGTTTTAGCTTTCAGTGGCTTAGGCGAACTTTCCAACAGTTCATTAGCCACCGAAATGCCTAACTTTTGGCAGATAACAGTTTCGGCTTAGGACCACGTTAACCACCGAAAGCTTGTTGATCACTTTTTTATAAAAATTTGGAAACAGGGACTTTCGGTGGCTTAGGCAAACTTAAAAATAGTTCATTAGCCACCAAAAGCCCTTGGTTTCGATGGCTTAGCAAGGGGTCCAAAAAGAGATTAACCACCGAAAGCTCATCAACTACGTTTTTGGATAAATTATGAAAGGGAAGCTTTCGGTGGCTTAGGAGAACGGACCAACGGTTCATTAGCCACCGAAAGCCCTGCTTTCGGCAGCTAGCGAATTAAAATCTAGATTCTCTTAGCCACCGAAATTGGCTTTTTACTACAAAAATTCATCTTTTAAAATAACGATTTCGAGTGAATAGAGAATCATTTTGCAAAACGCTCGGATGTTTTTGTTCCTAACATGTCAGAGAACAATAACCTATCTCAGTTTTCCTACAGGTATTGTAGATTGGGAGAATAGAATCCATCTTTGAGGCCTAATTTTCAGATCTCAGAATTTCCCTGTTTTACACATATTTTTGAAATACAGATATCGGGAATGGAAATGAATTTCAAAAAACTGAGAGAGGTTTTTCACAACAAGCCAATCTACAAAAACCTCTTTCAGTTTATACACAGGTGTCACATATTTGGAGAAACAAATGCATCTCTGAGCCCCAGTTTTGCAGCAGTTTAGCCAAATTTTTAGGGCAAAAAATGACCTGTCAGTCGTCCAGGTGGCATTTTCGACCTCATCTATTAGTCCATGAAGATTTGTTGCAGATGTAGAAGAAGTTTCAGCACCAGACATAAACATACTCAACCTACTTTACTCAGACTCTGAAGATCAAGAAGAACAGGAAGATGGAAACCCTAGCAGAAGTGGCAATAAGCATCTTTGGCCTAGAAGCAGCCTGTGAGACTGTTGCCAATCCAAACCCTAGGAAGTCTACAGAGACATCAAAGGGACAACACCAAAACCTCTAAAAAAATCAATGGAATATTCCAACCCAAACCCTAGAACACACCTTGCGCTGGAAACCCTAGCAGAGGCAACTATTAGCCTTTCGAAACCGGAGGTAGCCCATGATATTGCTGATTTTGAAAACCTTATGTAGGATGAAGAAGTGCCAGGGGATCAACAGAAAATATGAAAGGAGGTTGATTACAATTTTGCAAAAAACAGAGCTTTCGGTGGCTTAGGCGGTCGTAGAAGCAGTTCATTAGCCACCGAAAGCAGATCTTTCGGTAGCTAACAGACCCAAGATTCTGCTTCCTTAACCATCGAAAGAAAAAAGAGGTGCAGAAAGATGTTTTGACACATAGAACTAGTTTTGGCAGATACAACTAGATTAGGGATGAATTATGAAGCTGAAAGTTGCTGAAAAACACCATTGGAGGAGGTCTGTTCCAGTTTTGAGAATACAATCAAGGAGAAAGGGGTCACAAACCCTACCTTTCTTTTACCAATAGTGGCTTATCTATCAGAGGACTAGATACAACTCTACTTCAGCACTCAATGCAGTCATCAAAGAGTTCAATGAATGAACAAGTGGTAGAGTTAGATAGACTAGTAGTTAAATTAGGGTTTCTGACCTAATTTTGCAAAAAACATTTATTTTATCTATTTTTAGTAAAACAGATCCAACTTTTCAGGATCTGAATATTTTTGTAAAGGCTATAAAGCCTAAGGCTTATGTTTAAGCAAAGGTTCGACTTCAGAGACCTTTTGACCATTATTACTATCAAGCTTCTCATATTGCTCATGACCTAATATAAGCTCTTTTGCTATCATATGTTCAGCTTCCATTTCTTTTTTGTTACGTGCTTATGCTTGAATGTTTTGTTCATGTTTTTTCATGTTACTTGATGTCTGATAGCTGTCATCCTATTTTCATGTTGATGATTTGAATTGCAAGTACTTTCGTTGTTATGATTAGCCATGTATATATAACTGTTTTATGTATGAATCTGCCAGCATAATAAGTTCTCCATCTTTTCACCCTATTATCAAAGCTCTGAATAGTGGTAGTTAGAAGCCTCATCTTTGATTGAGTTTCATGCATGTCTTGAGAGTGTGAGGTGCTGTAGGTCACCTGACTTGATCCATTTAGAAAACCATAAAAACATTTAAGTTACCAGGCATCCTCGAGCCTCAACCTAGAGGAGTTTCCTAGAGTGATAACAAACTGACGTTGTTGCCGAGGGCAAGAGATTGAAGCTCAGCTTCCCTGGGAGACGACATAGATCCTACTTTGATGATAGACAAAGTTTAGACACTATTTTGGTTGTAATCATCTATCTGGCGACTCCATTGGAATAAGGTGGCTTCAAGAAGACCAAGTACCATAGCAAACCCTAAAGGACCACCAATAACACCTGTTTCAGATCCAAAAGAGATTCTAAGAGGAGCTAGGGCTTCACTAAGGCAGACCTCCAGAGCTGCAAAGGGAGCTGCATTAGAAAAATTTAGGGTTGAGGGATCTTCAAGAACTGCTGCTTGTGAAGATGTCATCCTTGGCGACTCCATTGAAGAACTGTGGTTCCGAGAAGGGATCATACTAGAGAAAATCAAGAGAGGCCACCAGCAACACCTGTTGCAGACCCAGAGAAGATCATTACAAGAGGAAGAGCTCTACAAAGGAAAACTTTCAGAGCAGCAAGGACATCTAGATCAGGTATCTTAAGAGTAGAGTCTGTTCTTCAAGATTTGTTTGTAGAGGGAGAAGAAAACCTAGCCCTATTGCTAGGGCAGATTTACAAATACTTCTATTTTTCTGATACATCCGAATTTAATAAGCCTCCACTGGGGAGGTTCTGGTTGATAGAAGATGAAGAGGCTGAATTCAAAATCCAGGTACCAGCTCATCAGTTTACTTTATGAACTGCTGTTATTTTTTATCAGCTCCTTTATACTTTTCCCTTCACATGTTACAAGAATTATCCGTTGTTTTATATATTCTGAATATTATCAACCATCTTTTATAAATCCATCTTTAGAAGAAAATTTGCAGCCTACTTGTATTGTAGAAGTTGAATCAGTCTTTGTGCCGCAGCTCATTTATAAAAATGCCGTCTATATCCAATTTCCTTCTAAACCTGATCAGCCATGTAACCTTGAAGAAACCAAAACTGATTCAAAACCTATGCAGAGCTTAGCACTCGTTGCCATAACCTTTGAACCTTGTCAGCAGATTGTTATCCCTCATCATCAACCACATCCTTTCAAATCAAAATCAGGATGAAGATGTTTAAGCCATTAAAACTGCCCTCTTGTCTTTATCCTCATCCTCTTTGACTGTTATGAATATCTCCCTTGGTTTTATGGAGAGAATCAAGCTTCAACTGAAAGGCACTTGGAATCTTTCGAAGATTTTATTGACCGTTTTCAGATTGTCCATGAGGATGTAATCATGAGATAATTCTCTAAATCATTGATTAGAGATGCTGCCATATGATTCAAGAGTTTAAGAGCTGACTCCATTGGCTCTTGAATAGAATTCACTGATGACTTTTTGACGCATTGGGGTGAGAACAAATCTCTTGATTTGTATCTCGTTTATTTCTATGCTTTGAAGAGAGAGGAAGATGATACTTTTCCTATATTCAATCGAAGATTCTACAACACTTATCATGATATGCCTTTGGAGATCCGGCCCGCAGAGACAGCTGCCATGATATATTATGCAATGGGACTACATTCAAAACTTGTCCTTCTTCTGCTAGAAAGGAAATCTTCATCATTAAGCATTCTGTTTGAAGATGCTTTAGAGGTGGACGAAAACATTTGGGCTTCAAAGAGAATCCCAGAGCAGCTTGATTTTGAAAACCATCATCTACTTGAGCCAAATAAATATCAGTATGATTCAGATTTTGAACAGGAAGATTATGAGTCCAAAGCAGATTTCGAACAACAGCAAGCTTGTGAGCTCATTTCAAATTTAGAATTAGATTTTTCAGTGATTGCAAAGTACTCCCAAGACAGGTATGAATATGGATTTTATGATCAGTTTGCAAACCAGGATGAGCCTATGATAACTGATGATTGTATAGGCAATTATATGTTTTCAGCTGATCTTTATTCATATGATGTAAACCCTATTTATCATCCTATTGTGAGCACTATTCTAAAAAGGAAATTTTAATGATTGATGATCAAGATATGATTATAAGAGAACAAGAAGGTTCAGATCAACTATTGAGCTTGCATTTTGATCTGACAAAGGTTAAGCAGTCCACATTCAACATTGACATCAATGAAGGAAAAGATTAGCAGCATAAAAAGGTATTTCCTGTTGGCTTTTATGACCATGTTGCTGACTATCTGGAACTTATAAGCAGCATATATATCAAAATATTTTTGTCAGATGATAGCTGGTTCCGTCACCGTTTGAAACTACATTGCTGCATGCTAGGGTTTCATTTATTTTTTGGGTCAAGATCAAGGATAAGTTCAGCAGATCAGCTTTTGACATGGCTTCATTGGAAGCATGATGTCACTTGATAAGAAGACTCTACTGATTAGAATTAGGAGTAGGAATAGGTAGGAAAATAAGCTCTTGATATGAGTAGCTAGGTCATTTTCAGTTGTTTTCATGAATAACCAAAGCAGGCTACGGGCAAGTTGCAACGGATTAGTTATAAGGGACAAATGACTCCATGCCCAATAGGAACACTAGAATATAGCTTTAATTTCTTATTTTTTCAGGAAAGGCATTTGGTCTGGGATTCTTGGGACCTCACAAGGAGGCTCCCATCCCCGAGTAGGATGTTGATGTATTTGTAACTTTGGAATGTATTCACTTGTACATTGTACCCCGATGCTTATTCTGGGAAGTATCTGTAATGTAATTGAGTCATGTCATGCCCCGATGTTCTGATCGGGAGATTCAATAATGTAAACAAGTCATGTAAAGTCATTGAGGTTAACCCTCCATTGTAAGTCAGGGCAATAGTCCCCACATTTGTGTCAAGGTTACCCCTCCTTGTTGATCGGAGGGAAAAGTCCTCACTGTTGTGGGGCACTAGGGTTATTAGACTCTCCTAGAGATGTTAGCTCTAGTAAGTAATTGTTAAGTGGGGTCGACATGTTAAAGTGGACATTAAGTGAACGAAAGAATATAAATAAAGAGTGAGCCTCTCTATTTATGATGCACACACTCACTTACTGCGGCGCATGAGTGAGAGAGGAGAAGCTCTCTCAAGTGTGAGAGAGAGAACAAGCTGTGGAGATCATCTTTTCCGGTTTTCAGGTTTTACTGCTGCCATTGGTGCTCATTCTATCTCTGAGGAAGTTGCGGGGTTTTCTCCTTTATGGTTTCCCCGAGGAAAATTCTTTGTGTCTCTTGTTTCTTGTGTTTATTGTTTTGCATGTTATTCTCTCAGATAAGATCCTAAAATAATGCTAGCTTGAATGAAACTCCGGGAAAGTCAAACCCTAGTTTGACCCAGGGCTCAAAAAACCCTAAAATACAAAAATTAATAAGTTTTGGTACATTCACAATATCTCAGGATTGAAGAAGGCTCAGGAGCAAAAAGTTTCACAGGTCGAATTTAAAATCTTGATTTACACTGTGTCCAAATTTCAGACTCAGATTCACTATATTCTAGGAGATATGATTCCTCCAAGTTAGGGTTCCAGCCTCTCCCAGGATTCATCCCCAAATAGGACACCTGGAGAGAATTGCTATATCTCAGGCTATGAAGGTCCAAATGAAATTTCTTAAGATGTTACAGAAAGGGCACGGACTGTAATTTCTGTGGTCCAAGTTTCAGACCTAGAAGATGAAACAGTGACATGTGGTAGCCTGTACAACTTCACTATGCTGAACAGTCCTGAAACAGGTCACCTTGGGAAAACGTTCATAAGACCCAATTGGTGAAACCAATTCTGATGAAACCTATGGTGTTGGAACAGGGACAGGCGAGGCTACCTCAGTGAGAAGTTTCAGACACAAAGGAGCATTAATTTCGGAGATACCACAGAAACAGTATCAGGCATTTCTGAAGAAGAAATTGGAAAACTAGGGCTTCCTGTTTCGAGAGTTTCCCTCCATTGTTTTCAGAAAAGGAGTACATTGGACAACTCACCTTGAATAGGTCTATCTTCCTATCCAATCAGATCTGAAAGATTCCAAGTTTTGAAAATTAGGGTTTCTCTGACAAACCCTAGATCAGCCAGCTCCGGAACCAGGACGGACACCTCAAATCGGTAAGATCTAATCTTTTGCTATTTTCATTTGAGGTTCTCATTTCAAAGTGATCTATCACATCAACTTGATGATAAGCTTGGTGAAGTTGACAACTTCCAAGCATGGAAGTATATGATCTCTCTGAAGAAAATGAATTGGACACCTACATAAGTAGAGAGGTTCCAGTTCCAGAGGGAGATGAGGCTAAAATCCTTACACCAGAAGAACTTGGTCAAAGCCAAGAAGATCATTGTTGATTCAATCACGGATCACCCTATACCACAAGTGTCTTCCCTAAAGACACCGAAGATGTTTGATTCCTTGATTAAGCTATTTGAAGGGAAGAACATAAATCAGAATATGACCTTAAGAAACCAATTGAAGAATGTGAAGATCCAGAATGCAGAGACCATACAGTCATACTTTACAAGGGTCTCTCAAATCAAAGAACAACTTGAAGCGGTAGAAGAAGAAGTGAAGAATGCATAAGTTTTGATAAACACCTTGAATGGCCTCCCAGGATCATGGGATTCATTCATTTGAGGAATGTGTGCCAGAAGGAAGTGATTACTTTCAGCAGACTCTCGGAAGAGCACACATAAGAAGAAGCTCAACACATAATAAGAGAAAAGAAGATGAGAGAAACTGAAGTTCAAGCTCTCACCATCTAAAGAAGATCCCTCAAGTGATGAGGAATATCAACTCTTGAAGAACCTCTTATCCATCTTAGCATTTGGATAAGAAACGATGCTATTATGAATGAAGAAGATGATGAAGCTGAAGGCTCAAGAATGAGTCTACCCACGAAACAAATAAAGATAAGTATTCAATTGTCATTTCATGATATTGTTTTTTGTTATGCATTTGTTTATATTCAGTTGATGTATTATGCATGATAGAATGTTTGCATTAATGACAGTATACTAATAATATGCATGTGATGGGTAAGTAGCTCATGGTGCTATACAACTCTCCATTTCTACTTATCTAGAATGAAACCTCTTTACTGACATATTGGATTAGTGCACAATCTCAATGTTGTCCTGGTAGAGATGGAAGGAATATAGAAAGTTTCCTTGAGATATGGATGAGTGTTGTATTGGCTAAAATAGTTGCATGATCATATATTTATGCATAAGAATTTGCCATTATGAATATGCCTTATGAAATGTTTCTAACCATACAAATGCATTTGACTTGTAGGAAAGATCGCGTACAATCACCTACAAGCAAAGAAGGATGAGACTCGTTCCGAAGAATAAGTCACGACAGTTCAATAAAGAATCCAAGATGAAGAATAATATGACGATACTTTCAAAGAAGAGATCTCAGACACAGTGCAATTATGTAACACTGTTAAGCGACATCATTGATGAAGAACCTTCCAAGAAGTAGCTAAGAAGAAAGGGAAGGAGTGTACCAGTTCAAGAAGAATGATGTCTAGGATGCAGTATAGAGACATGAAGAGAAGTTCGTAGTTCCATCATGCAGTAAATGGAAACATCATGGGATACAAGGCAAGATTCGTAACACGAGGCATAGACTACAAAGAGACATTTGCAGCCAATAGAAATACACATGACAGGAATAATCATGTGTGCAAATGAAAGAAGGCCTTGTACGAGCTCAGAAGACACCCATAGGATAACACATACATGAGGAGCTTGATGAAGATATTAACCTTTGCTACAAGGTTGAAGATGAAAGCCTATAGAGGATGAGAAGCTCACAGATGGGTGTGAGGAGAAATTTTGAAAAATGTTCAAGATAGAGGATCTTGGTATCCAGTGACCCTAAATGAATACATAGAATATTAGTAGCAGAGGAGGCTACTTGTCACTCCAGTACAGAATGTTTCAGTGCATAGAGTACGAAAGACAGAGGGAGTATGATGCTCCGCTTCAGAGGGAGCGACTGCAGAAGATCCTGAGGTTCGACATGGTACGACAGGATGGGCAGATTACTGATGACTCTAGGCTTTACCGAGAGTAAAGAGGATTCCAACCTTTGCTTCAAGGTTGAAGGCGGAAGACCAGTGATGCTCCTGTTATATGTCGATGACTTGTTCTTGATAGAAAAGAGGAACTTATTAAAGTTGCAAGAAGGAGACTTGCTGCCGAGTTCGAGATGAAGCACTTGGGGATGATGCACTACGTTCTAGGCATGGATGTGTGGAGAATAGAAGTACATAGTAGAGATCCTGAAGAGGTTCAGGATGATGGAATGAATGACCACACCTATGGCATCGAACCTAAAGCTATTGAGCAATGCTTCATCAGAGACGGTTGACGCTACGATGTATCGTCAAATGATTTACTTGACAAATATGAGACCAGATATTTGCTTTGCTATGAACACATTGAGACATGTTCAGCTGATGGTTTCAAAGCATGCAGTGAGGTACTTGAAGGGTATAGTTGATTATGGGCTCAAGTATGAGGCGAATCAGAAGATTAATCTGGAGGGTTATGATGATTCGTATTGGGCAGGCAGTGCCATTGATAGGAAGAGCACTTCGAGGTGCTACTTCAGTATGGGATCAAGTGTGATCTCTTGGTTTGGCAGGATGGAGTCCTGCATGGCACTGAGTACAACTGAGGCAAAATATGTCGCCATTTGCTATTTGGGAGGTAGTATGTTTCTTTTGAAAACTACTATTTGATTTGCTTGATCTGACTTGCATTTTTTGTATGATGCAGAGAGGAGCAGTGAAGCTCCAGTATGTGATCCAGATTGATATCTCTCGAAAGAGGGAGTTCTAGCATAGTCGGTGAGTCAGGTTTCCTGAGCATAAATCTTGACGAAGCTCGTAGTTTGCTCAGATGTAAATAGATCTGTAGGTTGTCCATGGATGTAATCGGTCCTGGCGAAGCTCGCAGGTTAACCTTGAACATAATTAGCCCTGATGTGATTCTATGTTAGAAATGGCCAAAGTGAAGTTTGATTACTTCAGGGAGAACCTTGGTGTTCTCCTGATCGAGGTTCCCTCCAGGGGGAAATGATGAGTCTGTGAGCCATTCTGACATGGTGAGAGGATTAGGTTCCTTCCATGGTCAGATGTAAGGGCTGAGCCATTCTATCATGGTGAGAGGATTGGTTCCTTCAATGTCAGATGTGAGTGCTGAGCCATTCTAATGTGACTGTAGGATTGGTTCCTACATGATCATATATAAGTGTTGAATGCCATTCTTGGAATGGAGGCACCTGGTCAGTTATCAGGAATACTCAGCTTGGTGCTAAGATACCATTCTCTGGGAGAATGGAGGCACCTGGTTAGTTACCAGGAATCCTCAGTCTGGGGCTGAGATCTATTTTGGCGCGATGTGTTTACACATGGTCAGATGTAAGTGCAGAGCCATTCTGATGCGGTGTGTTCTCACATGGTTAGATGTAAGTGCAGAGCCATTCCGATGGGGTGTGTTTTCACATGGTCGGATGTAACTGCAGAGCCATTCCGATGCGGTGTGTTCTCACATTGTCGGATGTAAGTGCAGAGCCATTCTGATGCGGTGTGTTCGCACATGGTTGGATATAAGTGCTGAGCCATTCTGGCACGATGTGTTTACACATGGTCAGATGTGAGTGTTGGGCCTTTCTGACAAGACGAGGTCAGATGTGAGTGTTGGGCGTGCCTTTCTGACAAGATGAGGTCAGATGTAAGTGCTGGGCGGGCCATTTTGACTTAGGGTTAGATATAAGCGCTGAAGAACATCTACATGGAGGCTAGGCCTACAACCAGCATGAAAAAGGGTTGGCTCTGTAGAACTTCCTGTGACAAGAAGAATGAAGAGATATGACCATTTGATTGAGATGGCAGAAGCAGTAATGATGATGATGATTCAATGATGATCCAGCTTTGATGATGATCTAGATCAAGTGATGATCCAGACTTGATGATGATCCAACAGTGACGATCCAGATCAAGTGATGATCCAGACTTGATGATGATCCAGCAGTGATGATCCAACAGTGACGATCTAGATCAAGTGATGATCCAGACTCGATGATGATCCAGTGATGATCTAGACTTGATGAAGATGACTTGACAATGAAGATGACTTGATGATGAAGATGACTTGAAGATGAAGATGACTTGATGATGATCCAAATGATACAAAGAAGAAGACTTGTGCTGATAAATTGTGTCGAGAGAATACCTTCCTAGTTAAGAGGGAGTGTTGATGTATTTGTAACTTCAAAATGTATTCACTTGTATATTGTACCCCGATGTTTATTCCAGGAAGTATCTGTAATGTAACTGAGTGATGTCATGCCCCGATGTTCTGATCGCGAGATTCAATAATGTAAACAAGTCATGTAAAGTCATTGAGGGTAACCCTCCATTGTAAGTCGGGGAAATAGTCCCCACATTTGTTTCAAGGTTAACCCTCCTTGTTGATCGGAGGGCAAAGTCCCCACAGTTTGTGGGGCACTAGGGTTATTAGATTCTCCTAGAGATGTCGGCTCTAGTAAGTAATTGTTAAGTGGGGCCGACATGTTAAAGTGGACATTAAGTGAAAAAAATAATATACATAGAGAGTGAGCCTCTATATTTATCACACACACACTCACTCACTGGGGTGCATGAGTGAGAGAGGAGAAGCTCTCTCAAGTGTGTGAGAAAGAACAAGCCGTGGAGATCATCTTTTCCAGTTTTCGGGTTTTACTGCTGCCATTGGTGCTCATTCTATCTTTGAGGAAGTTGCGGGGTTTTCTCCTTTATGGTTTCCCCGAGGAAAATTCTTTGTCTCTTGTTTCTTTTGTTTATTGTTGTGCATGTTATTCTCTCAGATAAGATCCTAAAATAATGCTTACTTGAATGATAAAAATCTAACACAGGAGCCAGATGTTATCTCCTAAAATAAATTTGTTTTCAATAGGTCCACTTAGACAATTAATTTATTCATAATGATGAAGATTTCAGGGCATATTAGGAAAGATGTTTGGATGATTAACCAAATTGGAATGTTTGGTGTGCGGTTTTTCAAGAAAAATGAAAGTTTAGCTTTTGGTGGCTTAGGCGAACTTTCCAACAATTTATTAGCCACTGAAAGGCCTAACTTTCGACAAATAACTATTTCGGCTCAGGACCACGTTAACCACTGAAAGCCCATTGATTGTTTTTTTATAAAATTTTGGAAAAAGGGACGTTCGGTGGCTTATGCGAACATACCAATAGTTCATTAGCCACCGAAAGCCCTTGGTTTCGGCGGCATAGCAAGGGGTCCAGAAAGAGATTAACCACCGAAAGCTCATCAACTACGTTTTTGGATAAATTATGAAAGGGCAGCTTTCAATGGCTTAGGAAAATGGACCAACGGTTCATTAGCCACCAAAAGCCCAGCTTTCGGTAGCTAGCAAATTAAAACCTAGATTCTCTTAGCCACCGAAATTGGTGTTTTACTACAAAAAATCATCTTTTTAAAATAACTATTTTGAGCGCATGGAGAATCATTTTGCAAAACGCTCAGAGGTTTTTGTTCCTAACATGTCAGAGAACAATAACCTATCTCAATTTTCCTACAGGTATTGTATATTGGGAGAATCGAATCCATCTCTGAGGCCTAATTTTTGGATCTCAGAATTTCCTTGTTTTACACATGTTTTTGAAATACAGATAGCGGGAAAATAAAAATGAATTTAAAAAAACTGAGAGAGGTTTTTTCTCACAGCACACCAGTCTACAAAAAACTCTTTCATTTTATACACATGTGTCACATATTTGGAGAAACAAATGCATCTCTGAGCCCCAGTTTTCAGTAGTTTAGCCAAAATTTTATGGCAAAAAATGACCTGTCAGTCCTCCATGGGGAATTTTCAACCTCATCTATCAGTCCATGAAGATTTGCTGTAGATGTAAAAGAAGCTTCAGCACCAGACAGAAACATACTCAACCTACCTTACTCAGACTCTCAAGATAAAGAAGAACAGGAAGCTGGAAACCCTAGCAGAAGTGGCAATAAGCATCTTTGGCCCAGAAGTAGCCTGTGAGACAACTGCCAATTCAAACCCTAGGAAGGCCACAGAGACATCAAAGGGACAACACCAAAACCTCTAAAAAAAGCAAGGCAATATTCCAACCCAAATCCTAGAACACACCTTGCATTGGAAACCCTAGCAGAGGCAGCTATTAGCCTTCAGAATCCGGAGGTAGCCCATGATATTGCTGATTTTCCAAACCTTATGCAGGCTGAAGAAGTGCTAGGAGATCAACAACAAATCTGAAAGGAGGTTGATTACAGTTTTCAAAAAATAGAGCTTTCGGTGGCTTAGGCAGACGCAGAAGCAGTTCATTAGCCACCGAAAGCAGAGCTTATGGCAACTAACAGACCCATGATTCTGCTTCCTTAACCACCAAAGCAAAAAGAGGTGCAGAAAGGTGTTTTGACACACAAAAGCAGTTTTGGCAGATACAACTAGATCAGGGATGAATTATGAAGTTGAAAGTTGCTTAAAAACATCATTGTAGGAGGTTTGTTCCAGTTTTGAGAATACAATCAAGGAGAAAGGGCTCACAAACCCTACCTTTCTTTTACCAGCAGTGGCTTATCTATCAGAGGACATGATACAACTCTACTTCAATACTCACTGCAGTCATCAAAGAGTTCAATGAATGAACAAGTGGTAGAGTTAGATAGACTCGTAGTTAAATTATGATTTCTGACCTAATTTTGCAAAAAAACATTTATTTTATCTATTTTTAGTAAAACAGATCCAACTTTTTAGGATCTGAATATTTTTGTAAAGGCTATAGAGTCTAAGACTTATGTTTAAGCAAAGGTTTGAATTCGGGGACCTTTTGACCATTATTACTATCAAGATTCTTGTATTGCTCATGACCTAATATAAGCTCTTTTGCTATCATATGTTCAGCTTCCATTTCTTTTTTGTTATGTGCTTATGCTTGAATGTTTTGTTCAAGTTTATTCATATTATTTGATGTTTGATAGCTGTCATCCTATCTGCATGTTGATGATTTGAATTGCAAGTACTTTCCTTGTTATGATTAGCCATTTATATATAATTGTTTTATGTATGAATCTACCAGCATAATAAGTTCTCCATCTTTTCACCCTATTATCAAACCTCTGAACAGTGGTAGTTAGAAGCCTTATCTTTGATTGCATTTCATGCATGTCTTGAAAGTATGAGGTCCTGTAGGTCACCTGAATTGATCCATTTAGAAAACCATACAAACATTTAATGTTTCCCCGCTCCTAGGAGCTTGGGAGCTGGTACGAAACGTCCCTTTTTTTATGGGAGCTTCTTTGGGAACTTGGGAACTTTTCGGGAGCTTTTTGGGAACTTGCTTTTGCCACTCCCTTTTTATTGGGAACTTCCAGAAGCTCCCAAACAAACAGGGAGCTTCTACAAGCTCCCAACCATGTGGAGGCCAAAATCATAAGAAAAGTGTTAAAAATCAATTGAATGATTAAAGTTTATTGTGTCAAGAAATCACCAATAATAAAAATTTGAATTGAATCTATCAATAATGCCATTTTATTTTATTTTCAAGGTTATTTAAATAAAGAGAGCCCAATACTAATATATTGAACAACTTTAATTCATATCTCAAATGATTATAGCTAACTTACGTTATTCATACTAACTGATATAGAAATTTAGGATCATAAACCTTATCAAACTCAAGATACTAAAAAAATTGAAAGTTTGTTAATTGAACTTAGAACAATCAAGTCCATTCACATTAGAAGTAAGTAGTAGTTACCATAAACAAATGCAAAGGCATGCAAAGACTAAGCACTCTTAGGAGCAATAATATAGATGGAGTTGGAACAAGGAATTAGAAGAATATTGAATCTTATGATTTATGAAGCTATTGGTGCTTTGTACACATATATGCAACCTGTCTTTACAAACTCGTACAATGAGATTTGTATAATGTAGACCTAAAGGAGTGAACAAATTTAAAAAGAATGAATTTCATGACACTACTAGAGGATTAAGAGGATAAAATAGTCACAAGCTATAAAATTAATCATTTATGTTTTTTTTAACTTTATTTCTTTTAAATATATTTTAAAAAATTAATATATATTATTGCCGCTCCCAACCCTACGTTTCCTACAAATTTGGCCGAAGCTTCTAGCCGTATCGGATACTCGTGTCCGTGTACCCGAGGTACCCACGTTCCAGAAACTTGTGCAACATAGGAAATCATGGATGGATTGAACTCTGTGGAAATTTGTGTGAAGCTCCAGAAAGATAAGAAGAAGATAATATTAAGATTTTTTTTTATTAGTTGAATTTTTTCTTTTGTAAATTATAAATTTTTCTAGGCATTCTTTTTCAAGTATATACAAGCTAGATGGAATCCAAAGCAGAAACAAGTATCAATCTTAAGTGACTTCACAATCCCACAAATGCTACTTGGTAGTAGACCTAATACTTGGTCACTAAGATACCTCTTATGGATCATGGACATGGGGATGGACATGGGGTTATTCACTTCAAGAAATTGAGAGGTGACACACAACTTTCAAGAGTTGGAAGGCTTCGTCAAACTACTGACCCCAACCTAAGCATTGACTCTCAAAAGAGGGTGTGTCTTGTGCTAGCAAACACATTTGATATAAAGAATTTTAAAATTTTCTTAGGATATTAATTAGGTTTAGATGAGAAACAATCATGGAGGGTTTTTTGGATTCCTACATCCACAATATTAACCTAAACTATAAATTATTTTGTTCTTTTTGAACGATTTTAAAATATTAGGTTAAATTTCTTCCTATTTCTAGAATTGTTAGCTTAGAAGTATGAACCAAACACGTTTATTATTAAGGAGTGCTAAAGGAGGTATTTCAATGTCTAAATATTTCTTAATCACCCTAATTGCTTAAAAGTGCAAGGTGAATAACATGCTTTGATATGAATACAAGTGTGGTGATAAACAAAAATTGACAATTTAAAAATTAAAGTGTTGAATACAAGTGCAAAAAATAAAGAACTTAAAAGAGATGAGCATAATCAATGAAGGAACTCCCTTTATCAATGAAATTATTTAAATTCTATCCAATAAAATAGGTAAACAACATGGTTAAAATAAGCAATAAATTATGTAAATATTAAATTGCCTGAAAAACTTTGATACAAAGCCAAAATATGAACAAAATTGGGTTTCAAGGCAATCGTGTGGGCTTCATATATGAAAGTGGTGCAATATGAGCAATTGCATGAGTTACAGATGAACGCGTGCATTATCGTGTGGACCAAGCAAAGAAACCTACTTAATTGTGTCGTTTTTGGGATAAAATTGGCAACAATTCTCAGGAGTTTGAGAATTCCAAATTTTTAAAAAATGGAGATGCTTCAACTAGATGTTGGGTTCAAGATAACAGTCAAAGGGAATCTACAAAGTAATATATATTAGATACTATCCCTAGGAATGTCTTGGAGTGATATTAATGAATCAAACCCCCTAGAATAGACTTCATTCTACATGTGGGGTTTTTGTGCATGCGAATACCAAAAATTAATTCCAAGTAGTTGTTAGAATTTAGAGAAGACATAGAACGCGTGAACAATAATGAAAATGAACAAAATATATGCCTTTTAACCATACATATTAACTACTAAAGCATTCAAACAATGAGTTTCAATGGTTTGAACAACATTTTCCTTGATGGGCGGTTGATATGAATTACTTCAATTATCTTATGGAGAGGTAATGAAACTTGAAATATATCACTTGGGAATAATTCCACAGCTTGTGGAATCAAATCTTTTCCATGGGAGGGTCCTTTAGTCCTCCAATGAGCTCTCTCTATCTTGAATATGAATATGCAAGAATTTCCCTTATGTAGTGTCGTTTTGGAGGGAAAATGTAAGTATTATGAAGGTAAGGGAACACAAGGATAAGTGAGTGGAGGTAATGAAATTACCACTATTTGGTTCAATTGAACTAGCATAATATTAAACTATTTGGTTATTTTTAAATGCATGGGATGATTGTGCATTTATAGATCATTTTTCAAACTTGAAAGGAACTAGTTTCAATGTGAATGATTAAGATTCAATCATGCCAACCCATGCGACTAGTTTGACCTCAAAGATATATAATTACCCCTCCAATGATGAATAAGGGATGCATGGTATGGCTATTTACTCACCAACCAAGTCTTAGATCCAACCAAAAGCATTAATGGTCTACAAAACTCATTTAGTTGTGTTATAGCATAAATCACATACGCATCAAAGAGGAATCAATGCCATTGCAAAAATTTGAAGGGATATCCCATGTAAACCCTTATACGATAAATTGAAAAATTGATTTCATATAATGGCATGTAGTTGGCATATATATAATAAATTTGACTATATTAGACAAGGTAAATGATAACGCACAACTAATCTTTCTTATTAAAATCACTTAAAATTTGTAAGTGATGGAAATTCAGGTGATAACAAATGATTGACAAAAACATATATGCCAAATGAACCAATCCATTTATCTTTATAGGAGCAAGAGATGGAAATTTTTTTATGGCTAAAGCAATTTTCCAACCCCTAGTTTATATGTGCAATAACAAAATGGACAATGGTCCATTGCAACGAGAAGGACTTGTACCTACTTACACATGAAAAACAATGTTCAATGCAAGGGACGTTGCATTTAACTTTACATTGTACATGTCTTTTAACAAAACAAAATCCCTTTCACTAAATAATGTAAACACTATATATATTTCCGAAGCACTATCAACGATTTCATGTAGTTTTTATTGATGAAGCATCCCTTATAGGTGCAACATATTTGTATCGAACCAATAAATGGATATGAAGTATTGGATGTCCCAAAATTGCACTTTGCTAATGCTAACATGATATTTTCAGGATACCTATTGTTATCACCCTCTGATTTTCCTATGGTTGTGGTAGGAAGTCAAAGGTGTAACCATTTCAAACCAATATTTAGACTGTATTCTAGCTAATACAGTCAGAGAGGGCTCTCTCTTGTCACAAAAACATTCACATATACATATGGCTTTAAGCAAGCATTCAAAAGGCTAGATTTATGAGGGGGACAAGATATTTGCAGATTTAAAGATGGTGAAACAGATAGACAAGAAATACCCTTGAGCAATGGAGTCACAGCCTGAGAATCTTCAAGGGGCTTACATCAGTAACGAGTGGTGATTTTCCTATGAAATATGAGGCAGTGTGGATATTATGTTCAGTCAAATTATTTTGAAGTGATGCCAAATGGAAATGAGGAAAGAACCCAGTGAAAACCAGAGGCATCTATCAAAAGATAAATCTTTGGGCACACCTTTAGCAGAAATATAACAAGGGACAATAACTGAAACAAAGCACCTATATATGGATGAATTCTATCACAGGCATTGCCAACACATAACAAATACGATTTATGATGGAAGGAGTGTAATAAAAAATGAATTCCTTGCATACAACCTAGAAATGTATTGGCAAAAAACATATACATGAAAATGAAATACAGGAAACACAGACCGAACAAGAAACAACTTGATGAATCTCATAAAACTCAGAGCGTACTCTTCATTAAAGCTTCCAAGAAAATAACAGAGCTACAAAACCTGAGCGCTAAGGCTTCTGAATGAAAGTTTTCAACCCTTTCTTCCTCTTTCGAGGGTATATTTATAGAGTCACGGGCTCTCGAGACCCACCTCGAGACTGAGCCCTAAAATCAGTTACAAAAATTGGGGATCAAATCCGAATGATCATAAAATCCCAACAACCTCTGATATGGCAGATTCGCCATGATTGTTAACAAAATAGGAAAGCATGTTGTGACACGCATGCTGGACAAAAATGGAGAATTAAACACCTGGAAACCACACCTGTCGGCTAAAAACAATGGCTCTTCGAAGATCTGCAAGAACTTCATCGTAAATTTTCCTTTAATATTCAAACTAGGGCTAAATAGTGCATGTAAATCTCTACTGATAACCACACATGAATATATTTTACAGTATGCAATGGAATATAAAACTGAGAAATAAATCACAACATCACATCACAATATTGACACTATTAATTTGGGTATGGAAACCCACGAAAAAACTTAAGATGGGAAAATCGGTGCAACAGTCAGATATAGATTTTATTATGAGAAAATATGGAGTCTTTACAATACTGCAAATTCACACAAACCTGGCAGATGCAGTTACACGAAAAAATCACTGAGCAAAACTCCATCTAAACCTCAGCACCCTCCTGCGTGAGTGTACGACCTAGATGTACGAAGCTCAGTGATCCTACTGCTCGCTCCTCTGTCTTCCCAGCTAAATGTGAGCTAAATCCTTTGCCTAAATTTCTCTCCCTATCTATATATTCTCTCTGTCGGAATACAAGTGTGTCCTCTCCACCAATTGATCTCTCTTTTATAACTTTAGGTAAAGTAAAAACCCTAATTTCACTTTCACTTTAACTAGTGTTTCACTCAAAATTAATAAACAATTAGATCACTTTAGTTATTTTCCAAAGTAAACTTAGGAAAAATAATTAAATACAACTGGCTTCCTAATTTAATTCTTATGGATGCAAGAACACATGCATGCAGGAAGAAGAAGGGATGCGATAGAAACCCAACTTATCCCTGAACTTCACAAAACTCTGTCTACAAAGTGCCTTGGTGAAAATGTCTGCCACCTACTCATCTATTTGTATGTACTCCAACTGAATGATTCCTCTTTGAACACAATCTCTCAAGAAGTGGTATCTGATGTCTATGTGTTTGCTTCGGTCATGGAAGACTGGATTCTCAGATAGCCTGATGCCACTCTGATTATCACAGTGAACTATTGTAGCCTCTAGCTCACACTCGAACAACCCTGCAAGTAACTTCCTCAACCACATACCCTCACAAGCAGCAAAGATGGATGCCATGTACTCAGCCTATGTCGAGCTCAATGCAACTGAATTCTGCTTCTTGTTGTACCAAGAGACAACCCTTGATCCAATGTTGAAACAACAACCTGAAGTACTCTTCCGATCCTCTACACATCATGCCCAGTCATCATCCATGAAACCTACTAACTGTACACTCCCCCCTGCGCTCATAAACCAATCCATACTCCATTATACCTCTGATGTAGCGAAGTATGTGCTTCACAGCCATCCAATGCACTCTTCAAGGGTCCACCATGAACTAACTCAAAGAGTTGACTGCAAAGATGATGTCTGTTCTAGTGTTGACCAAATACATAAGTGATCCGATAAGCTGACGATACAAGGTAGGATCAAATCCGTCTGACCCTGATGCATCAATATTCCTCCAGTTGGAAACTAGAGTTATGGCCATAGATTTGCAGTCCTCCATCCTAGATATATTCAAGATCTCTACTGCATACTTCCCTTATCCAATGAAGAAGCATCCATCTCTCTGCCATATCTGCAAGCCCAAAAAGTAATCCATCAACCCAATGTCTTTCATCTCAAACTCCACTGCAAGGTTGGACTTGCAGTCTCCAATCAACCTCTCATCTCCTGTCAAAAAGAGATCATCCACATATAGGACCAGTATGAGAAGCATCTCACATGTCAAGAAGTACATATTGTGGTCAGCCTCACTCCGCTGAAATCCCATCCACGATAGATAGTTTTCAATCCTCGAGTACCATGCTCGAGGTGCCTGCTTGAGCCCGTAAAGAGATTGATGTAGTATGCATACATGCGTCTCCCTGTTCTCCACATCAAACCCCTCTGGTTGCCCAATATACACCTCCTCTATCAATTTGTTGAGGAAGGCAGTCTTGATTGAATGGAAGAATACCTGGCAACAGGGGCGAAGGTCTCTCCATAATCAATACCCTCCTTCTGTGAAAACCCCTTTTCCACGAAGCGTGCCTTGTACTTCTCCATGCTTTCGTCTGCTGTATGCTTCACCTTGTAGATCCATATGGATCCCACCACCTTTTTCCCTTGTGGCCTCGGCACAACCTCCCATACCTAGTTTTTCATAATGGAGTCACACTCCTCAACCATAGCCTCTTGCCACACATCATGTTGTGTAGCCTCCCCAAAGATGGAAGGTTCATAGTTAATCAAATCTGTCATCAGTGCCATGTAACTAAGCCTCTCTGGTGGTACATTCTGTCTAAAAGATATATGTGGAGGATCTACCTTCCTGGAATCCTGCACCGTGGACGTAAACCACTTAGGAGTTGGCCTAGTGTCAACCTACTATGGCTGCTGGATATCTGTCTCCTCTTGCAGCTCATCCTAACAGTCAATGACTGAAGGATCCTATCCACCTGACTCCGTCTGATCACCAGAACATGTGCTCTATGTCTGTACCTGTACCTATACATTTGGCTCCTCCAACTTGACCCTCGACTCATGTGCTGGTTGTTGCTATGTTGGTAAGTCCAGAGATCTCTACAAGGCCCTGTCTTCATCGAACTGGAATATAAACTCTATATGCCTTCGAAATCTTGTTGTAACCAACAAGCAACCCCTTCTCTTCAGAAGGGTCCAACTTCTTCCTATTGTCAGCATGAACATGACAATAGTAGAGACTGCCAAATATGCGAATATGACTCACATCTGGCACCGAGTGCCTATGAAGACCTCCTCTGGTGTCTTCCTCCCCAAAGCTATGTGGGGACACATGTTCTAAATGTATATTGCAGTCTTATATGCCTCGACCCAAAGGAATAGTGGTAATCCCTGATCAAATAGCATGGCCTTGGATCTCCATGGAATAGTGGTAATCCTTGTTCTTTCCACCTATTCATTTCCACCTTTTAGCTCTCCGCACTGTTGATCTCTATAGGATTCGTTTTCAGCCGTCAATGTGAGATCAAGCTGCAGAGGGTGGAAATTGAAATTCCTACTTTTCATAATAAAAACTTTACATTTCCACTTCCACCTTTAGTGGAAAACAAAATGCAGATCTTCTAATTTTCTTCATCGGACCTCTCTTCTTCCGCCTCCACCTTTCCGCTTCCGCCCTTCCACTTTCGCCCTCCCGCTTCCACCTTTCACGGAGAAAGGAATGCAAAAAACAGACTTTCAATTTCCTCGGAGCTCGGTTTTTTGCCTTTTGGATTCCGTCGTTTTCTTTCCGCACCATCGATATTTAGTGAAAGCGCTCTGAGCCGTCGATCTTGCGGATCGCGGAACACGGATCTCCAACTTTTCATGATCAAATTCTTAATTTTTCGCTTTTCGATCTCTGCCCCTCTTCTTTCTTCTGGACTGTTGATCTTTGTGGACGTGCTCTGAGCCGTCAGATCCTGATTGCGAAAAACGAAAATTGGGATTCTAAATTTTGAGATCGAACTTCTTTGCCTTTTCTGCTTTCATCGTTTATTTTTTGTGGAAGCGTCTTGGGCCGTCGGATCTCAGATTGCGGAATACAGAAATCGAGATTTGAGCTTTTTATGGCCAAAACTTAGCATTTCCTGCTTTTGATTTTTTGCTGGATTGTTGCTCTCTTCTGTGGGTTGGATCTCTAGCTTATGTTTTCGCCAAGATATATCCTTGATCGGATTTTTCATATCAGGCTCATTTCCAAGGTCGCGCCTAAGATTTTGGATCCATTTCGACCTTAAGGCTTAGAAATAAGCCTCCCAAGCAACTTCAAAACCCTTTCTACATATCTCTAGGCCATGAGACATGAAAACTTCTTGACCCTACCCTTCATTTTTCACTGGTGTGGACCTTTGAAGGGGGATTAGTGTATACGCCTTGTGTAGAAATCTTCAAAATTTAGCACAAGTGTTAACAACGACTCCAACTCGGGGATTCTATCCTCCCTATGAGGTAGCAAAGAACCACATAGACTAGGTTCCTACAGGTTCAAATTCGCCTGAAACAGAAAACTAAATGACAACCCTTGTTGGAGACCTTACTGCCTTCACCTCAGGCCTTAATTCTAATAGGGGGGGCTATCCACACATGCAATGTTAAAATAAAATGGTATATACAATGACTTGGGAACTAAACTTACTTTACAGGAGATAATGTTTGAGGAGCCTCCCATTCACAGGAGCTCCAGATACTAGACCACCCTCCATCTCATCCAAGACATAGGCATTCTTTCCTCTAAAAGCTGCAATTTTATTTGGGGCCTTCCACAGGTGATCAAACTTACCATGCTTCCCTTTGTCCTCATGTGGTGCATCCCACAACAAAACTACATCTCCCAATTGGAAATCATCAAGCTTTGTCTTTCTGTCAAAGATTTATTTCATTTTCTCTTGAAACTTCTAAGTTCTGTCAAATAATTCTCTCTTTGTTGTTGTAGTTTAATCAACTGATACAACCTCCTATGGGTTGGATGTGTTTCTGTTTCCTCTTCCTGTACCAATTTCATCACTGGAAAGCTAAGGGAACTAGGAAAAAACACCCCAGAACCATAAACCAACTGGAATGGTGAGGTGCCAATATACTTCTTTACATTGATTTTGTCATCCCACAAAGCATGAGTCAATTTTGTGTGCCAGGCCTTCTTATTGTCCCAGAAAAACTTTTTGATGATTCTCATGAGGCTCTTGTTTGAAGACACAACCAACTCATTTCCTTGAGGATAGTAGGCTGTGGAATGTCCCAATTGTATGTGATATTTGGAACAAAACTCAACCATCTTCTTTGACTTGAAAGAAGAAGCATTATTAGTGATTATCTTCCTGGGGATCTCAAATCTTGACAGAATATGCTCCTCCAGGAACTACATAATTACTGTCTCGGTAGCTTGTCTTGTGGGGATGGCCTCGATCCATTTTGTGAGGTAGTACTCAGTGGCAGTGAGGATCCCCCTGTGCTGTCTTGAGAAAGATTGATTTATTTCTCCAATGAAATCTAGCCCCCATTGCTGGAAAGGGGCTTCAACCTATATGGGTTTCAAAGGAAATGGTAATAGCTTCCTTCTCCTTTCAAATATATGACATTTGTGGCAGGAAACAACTTTCTTGTGAGTATCAGAGAAGATGGTGGGCCAAGAAAACCCTGCCCTCATGATTTTGTTTACAGTGGCCTTCCAATAGTGATATCCTCCACATTCTCTTGCATGGAATTCCTCAATGAGCCTCTTTTCCTCCTCATCATATACATAGTTCAGTAGCACTCCTTTTGGATCCTTCCAATACAATTTCCCCTCTAAGATGCAAAACCTAGATGCCTTCTGCTTTAGGAATCTATCCCTTGTCATGTTCATACCTTGTGGGGCCTGCAGATGTTGTAACACAAAAATGATATCAGTGTACCATGAAGATGACGAAAAATTCTCACCTACTCGGGGACTTGGCTGTCCCTGAGGATTTTTCTCTACTTCTGACAATTCAACAATCATGTGTAGGCTGAGAGCATCGCAGTTGGATTGGGCCATAAGCTTGTCTAGTCCCGGGCCTTTGATCAATTTTGTGGGCTTTATTTCCAGGTCATACTCTAGCAGAATTGCTATTCACTTTTCCCTTCATCCGTTCAGATCCGGTTGGGTCAGAATATCCTTCACGGTGCTGGTGGGGACATGAGCAATGATATGGGAATGCATGATGTATACCCATAAATCCTTTAAGGCATGCACCAGAGCATAAGATTTCTTATCCAGGATATTATACTTTAGGGAAGCATCTCTCAGGGTCTTGCTGTAAAAAGCAATGGGATGTTCATTTCCCTCATGATTTTTCTGCAACAATACCCCTGCCACTGTGTGCTCTGAGGAAAATGAAAAGATGAGGAAGTCTTTAGAAAAATCAGGGCTTGCAAGTATAGGTGCTTCAGAGATAGGCTTCTTTAAGTCTTCAAAGGATTGTTTGGCTTCAGGAGTCCTCTTGATTTTTTTGTCCTTTCCCAACATGCATGTTATATATTTCACTATTTCGGCGAAGGCAACTATAAATCTTCTCAGAAAATTTACCTTTCCTAGAAAGGATTGAACCTCGACTTTATTCTAAGGGAGCTCGATTTTGTTGATTGCCTCGACCCTCTTTGGATCTATCTTGATGCCCTATTGAGAAATTATACGGCCCAACTACTTCCCTTCTTTCATAGCAAAGAATGACTTTTTTTGGATTCAGGGATATGCTAAACTTCCTGCATTTTTTGAACATTCTCAGTAGGTGCGTGGCATGTTCTTCATCATATTTGGAAAAAACATTGATGTCGTCCAGATAGATGACCAGAATTTTGTCCTTTTCATCGGTGGAGGCTATGTCCATAGCCCGTTGGAAAGTTTCTCTTGCATTCACAAGCCCAAATGGCATTTTAGCATACATGAAAGTGCCCCAGGGTGTGGTGAAAGTTGTCTTCTCTTGATCCTTTGTGTGCACCACGATTTGGTTATAACCTGAAAATCCATCCAAAGGGGATATCCTCTGTGAACCCACTACTCTCTATAAGATATGGTCCATTTTGGGAAGTGGGTAATGGTCCTTCAAAGAAACTCTATTCAAGTTCCTGAAGTCGATGCATATTCTTATTTCCCCATTCTTCTTCCTAACAGGGACCAGATTTTCCACCTAGCATGACAATCTGAGGGCCACAATGATTTTGGCCTCAAATAACTTCTTGATCTCCTTTTCTATCAGGGGTAACAGTTTGGCATTCATCCTTCTCAGCTTTTGTTTGAAAGGAATCTCGTCCTTCTTGATTGGTATGGTATGATGGATTATGCTTCTTTCATATAGCAGATATCCCGAGATATAAAGGTACCGCCACACAAAGGCTACTAAAGGACAAGGAAGTTATGATTTAGTTGTTGAAGAAAAAGCTAGAAATCCATTCTACTCAAATCATATAGACTGCTGAATTGACTGAGATTGAAAAGGAGAAGGAGACCCTTAACACTGAGTTGATCGATTATAAGGCCAAACTACTCATACAGGAAGGGAAAGAGAGACAATGGAAGAAATATGCACAGTTCTGGGCTAGGGAAAAACGGGCCTTTGAGGAAAGGAAAGCTGAGTTAAAAAGGGAGTTAAAGGAACTGAAGGAAAAAAACTCAGAAACAGACAGCGCCTGCAGCCCAATTATCCACAACGTCCGGTGCAGACTCACTCTCCCATGCCATGTCCCAGGTAAGTCTCAAATCTATAGAGATCACTGGCCTAAGAAAGAAGAATTAGGAGTTGATGGACATGTCTAATGTCAAAGAAGGGTTGAAGAAGAAGGTGGAAGAGTGTTGTAGAAGTTAAGAACAATGAATTAGAGAAACAAGTTTTAGGCTAGGCGGCCCTTATAGGGGAGAAAAACCTCATTTGGGATATGATAATAGTGGAGGCCAAAAAAGTATGGCCATACTTGGATTTTATCCAAGATAAGGAAGACACCGTACAGGAGGCCAAAAAACACATCCAGACAACTAAGTTAGACCCGCATAAAAATCCCTTGGACACAGCTGAAGGCGTAATCAATTTCCTGAAAATCTTGATAGACGAAGACATCAGAGAGGGAACATTCGAGATAGGATCCCAATCATCACATCAGCCAGAAGTGTGGTTCACAAACACCGCCATTTAAAGTTGGTCGAGGAAAAATGGAATTTCATGCTCAAACAGGTTGATGACTTGGCCGTGATGTTTAAACCTCTGGTCCAAAGAGGGATCCCTTTCTTCTGGGAAGAAAAGGGACCAATGCTGTCCAAAAAAGAGTATTATGATAGATTTGTCAAGTGCAAGCAGGATCATGGGAAATTTGAGGATATAGCTCAACAATCGCTTTTAGGAACGACCATGATCAAAAAATTGTCCGGGGAATTTGAGTTATTATTTGATTTCAAATCTTTGTGCACAAAGTTACCAATGCCTCCTTATTTGGAGAACCTGGAACTCGGGGTATTGATAGAAGATATGGTAAAGCTAAAGACACCGAGAGCTAACCAATGGAAAATGATCGAAAATTATAGCAAGTCTGAATGCAAGTTATGCCAAGAATGATGGGCTCTAACAACAACCAGAACCAAAGACACACGTGTGAATAAATTAAGTGAGCCAGTATTGTGAAGACGCAACATCTTTGGAGTCCAACAGAAGACATTACATGTATCATTTTCTGTTTTGTGCCACCCGTGGGATGACGCCATGATACAACTTGTTGAGATTTTGTTGTTGATTTTTGTAACTGATTTTGGCCCTGTTTCGAGGTTGGTCTTGAGGGCCCAAACACTTTAAACATGCTCCTCACATAAGGAGAAAGGGTTGGTTGGTTTTGAAATTGCAAGACTATTGTGTTTGTAATACCTTTTGAATTAATATATAGAGCTGGATGTTGGTTATATGCATTTACAAGAATTCCCATGTGTTTCCAAATTATAGTCTATACATTTCTTTTCTCTTGGCATGTGTTTCTTGTTATCTTTTGCATTATGTTTCTCTTCATGTCGTAGACTCATTGTATAATGGATAGGAATTCATACTCATATGCTCCTGCCATTGTCTCCGATATCCACTAATTTTTTTTTCCAAAACTAGCGTGGAATTCATCCCTGCAGTGCTCTACACTAGCGGACTGTTATCTTTCTACTATTACCACCAGACCCCAAATACAATGACAGTGATCGAGACACTACCTTGCTCTTGTAAGCATTTTCCTATGTAAACTGCTCCATTTCCTTGGTATTTTGACTCCATATCCCGATATATCTTCATTTTGTTTCCAATCACAAAACATTTGATATCCATTTTGTGACATTATGTCTGGCCTTGTTATACATCTATGAGAGATCCCTCTTTGGAATTGGAGAATCCAGCTCCCTTTCCTAAAGCGGTTCTGTTGTTACCTCGGGGTTCGCTTTCTCACAACCTTGGGTGCGATTATGGGTGCTAACAGGATACTTTGGGTCCTTCTTGCAATATTTCGTGAATTTCCCATATTCATGGAAAATCATGCATTTGAATGTCAAACTCTCATAGTTTAGTTGTTGAATATGGGACCAATTATCCATAGTTAACTTGATTGCTTCTGGTAAAACTTTTTCCAAGTCAAATTCCACACACATCCAAGCACAAGACTATTGTTCCTTTCAGGGCCTTCTCTATTGTTGAATTTTCCAAGCGCTTATTCAACCGATAGCATTCATTTGTCGTTCCAACAATGGATAGGTAGGTGCAAAAATTTGACCCAGAAAGGGGACATTAGTTGGGATGTCTGATGAGGGGTCAAAATATAGGGTCCATTTATTCAGGTATAGACACTATGGACCATAAAGTGGGGACCATCTCGAAATATGAGGTCATGATCGTCTTGCTTTTCAAGCTAAAAAATGAAATAACCCTTACCTATAGAGTAGGATGCAACCTTGGCAGAGAGGAGTGGCCAATTATTCTGGATCCAAACTCCCATTAACTTCCGCAATGGATAAAGACTAGTAAACTGACCAACTAGGGATATTTCTTCCATTGTAAGTGCAACCCTCCTTGGCACCGCAAGGGGAAATATCACCACTTCAAATATTTCTACTATCCTCTTCACGGATTTTGATTGATTTGATTTAGTCAATTTCTTTCCTTGAGTCACTACAATCTTTGAAAGCCTCAATCTTTTGGGGGGTCATAACCCCCTCTTATATCCATTGAAACAACTAAACGTGACTTGCGCTTCATAAGTTAGGTCATCTACAAAAATTAAGTTTTCCACAAAGCTCAAAAATGATAATGCATCCCATTTTCACCCTTCTAAATTTTAAACTATTACTTGCAGAAAATTTATTTCTAGAATCATAATGCATTGATCATGTGGAGTATAGGGTAAGGATGTTGTTTCATGCTTCTAAAGGAATATCAATAAATCTTTATGGGAGGCTTAAAAACAACGAAGAAACTGGGTCGAAAATGACAGTGATAACAAACTCAAATCCATCCTTCCTTATATTCAAGATACGCAGAAAAGATTGTTGAAATCTTTAAAAAAATCATAATAACGTGAGAAAAAATACTAATCTTCGCTTCAAATATAATTAAATGGAAATCAATAAAATCCAATAGGTAATTTACACATCATAACTATCGCCCAACCATTACACCTTGGGCGCTTGCGCGTCCCCCACATTTGGAGATAATTATTTAAAATTGTGATAGATGGTGCCATCAATTTCACTTTTCAAATGTCTAATTTATTGAAACGTGTGTAGAATGAAAGACAAATAGTTGGCATCAAAGTGAATAATACAAACTAAGGAAAATAGTTGATATCAGCATTAAGAGGCTATAAAAGTAAAAATATTCAAATAGAACCCATCTATGAAGTTACTTTAAAAGCAAGGAGAACCAATTATTGTATATGAACATAAAATAAGGTTATACAACCATTTGATCTATTCACTACGGAATAATTAATAAACAATTTGAATAATTAATATATAATTTGAAGCTGAACAAATTCAAATGCAATAATAACATCTAATAAATTGGGAACCAATTTTAAGATAAGAAACACAATGTAATATTATACTATTGGATTTGGAACCATTCAATGTTTCGGTTATTCACTTGAATTGAATGGTTCTAAATTGAGAAATACAATATTACATTGTTTTTCTTATCTTGAAATTGGTCCCCAATTTATTAGATGTTATTATTGCATTTGAATTTTTTTATCTTCAAATTGTAGCTTAATGCTTCCTCGATGAATGGATCAAATGGTTGTCTAACCTTCCTTTATGTTTAGATATAATAATTGGTTCTCCTTTCTTTTAGAGTAGTCGCATAGAGCTATTTGAATCTTTTTAGTAAACCTAGTCTCTTAATGTCGATATCAGTTATTGCTCTTGGTTTATATTCACCTTAACGCCAACTATTTGTCTCTCATTCTACACATGTTTCAAGAAATTAGAAATTTGACAAGTGAAATTGATAGCACCATCTACACAAATTTACATGATTATTTGCAAATGTGGGGGTTCCAGCTCCCAACATGTGATGGTTGGGTGATTAGTATCTTTTCTTTTATCGAAAAAATTCAGATCCTTCTATTTCAAGTAGTTATCACATGTAAATTAGCTATTTGACTTTATGGATTTCAATTTGAATCTTGGAAATACAACATAATCTACAACATTTAAATTAAAAACTCTAATGTTGTAAAATAAAAACCTATGACTCATTTACACCACTGACTCAAAATAGTGATCGATGTTGTGGTACTTTGGACCATCATTTCTACAACAAACATCTCATTACCCAAAGAGCTGAAGAATCTAGACAACATACTTGTTCATTCAACCTCCATCCTCCACAAGCAAAATAATCTTTGGTTTTGCTTTGGGTATGTTTCAATTATGTTTCGAGTAAATTATTTTTTGGTGTGTTTTGTGTATTTTAACTACTAGTGTGTGTAACATGTCTCGATTTAGATAAAATGTTTGATAAATCATGCTAAGCTATTTTTGAAGTGGGATAGGATTAGGGATACAATATCAGTGTAAATCTCCTCAACTTTTGGCTTTTGCACTAAGGAAGTAAATTTTATGCTTATTTTTTTTTCTATTTTACTTATTTAATGCTTATTTTTTTTAGCTAAAATCTTGAGCTCGGGTTCAACTTTATAACATAGGGGGGTTACTTCTTGTTAGATTCGAATTTTAAACCAATTTTAGTAAGTTCTTGCAATATGATGCTCTGAGTTCCTAGTGTTGAGATAAGTTTATACTTGTCGTTGGTCCTTCACATAGGTTGTTGCTTGCAAATGCCTAATCATTGACCCAAATTTGTAATTTGATTTAAATAGATTGAACTTTTATTTGGAATGTATAACCTTAATATTAAAAGGTTTAGTGCTTTCCTTTTCCTAATTAACAAGTTTGAGGATTGTGAACATATATATCATTAAATAGACGAAGACATGCATAAGCATGAAATATTGGGTTGATATTGTATTTTATGTGCAACAAGCTTGCAGAGATAGAATTCCACAAAAGTGTAAGACGTGCAAGGGATTTGTTTTTAAGAATGTTTAAAAAAACTAAGGATGGAAAGAGTTACAGATTATACAACAAAATTAAAGAAATATTATGGAAATATATCTGATCTCCCTAACATGCATGGGGTGTGGCATGAGGAAGGAACTTGATCAACACCAAGAGATCTAGGTTCAAATCCCAACACCCCTTGAAATATCTTATTTGTTTCATATATTAGATTTGTTAGGTGGATTTGGTCCTTAAACCCCCTCAGTATTTGAAGCTTGCTCTGATACCAATTGTAACAACCCTTTTCGACTAAGCATAATTTAACCTAATTATATTATAGTATTATTCAAAAAATTGTTTCAGAAAAGAACTAATTTATCAGGTGTATATTAACAGTCAGATTTATTGTGTTCAAGAAATGAATTAATAATTCTAATACATTTAATATACTAGCAAAATACAAATAACTATATCTCAAAGAGAAGAATCTCTACTTACCTAATTGATGACCATTTAAGTGCTTCCATGCAGACCTTTCCCTCCTTTAGAGAAATCTCCTCTATCCACAACAATAGTTGGGGGGGTGGCTCTACACCTGAACAACCCCCAACCAAAGCTGAGGACCTCGAGGCCTCAACAATTAACACTATGCCAGACCAAGAGAGAACTTAACTCTTTTCTTTATTTCTCTACTTTTATGTGTTCCAACCTCTCTTCATCTTTATCCTCCCACTTAATAGGTGCACGCACAACATAAAACCAACACAACAAGCAAGAAACCCACTAAAACAATCAGCAAGACTCGAGCCTTGACCTCTTAGTCTTGCTCCCTTTTTATTGTAATTTTACCTTTTTTACTCAATTTCTTAATTTTGCATGCATGAAATACTTGTCACCCCATACACTTATTTTTAATTACAATGCACATTTTCCTTATTGTTTTTACAGATTACATGGCTCTTTTACTACTACCAAATACTATTATACTTATTCTAATGTTTAAGGTTCGGGTGCTACACTTTCTAATCATACAACATATGTTCCATAGTTTAGGTTAGGTCTAGGTCACCTTACACACACCAATTTGTCACTAAAAATGTTTTTTTATTATTTTTATGGTATCATTCAAACCATAAAAAGAATTAGAGGAACCAATCAAACCACTATCACCATAGACTCACATATGTAACCATAAAATCATTGCATGTCAACAATCTATACCATAATCATGTGTAATCATAGTCGTAAAGAACCATATGAGTCTTGCAAAACATAAACATGTCAAAATCCTACATATAACCATGTCATCATTATAATTCATCATTATAATTCTAGTGCACACTCGCAACGGGCGTTAGTATCCTATTTAGAATAGCTTGACGAGGTCATCAAATTCATATCATTGCCAATGTGTAAGGTGATACTAGCTATCGAGAACCTAAGTCATTTGAGTGCAAGGTTTTGCAATCATTTTATGTTGACAACAATATAGGTCAGCACACGAAACCAAGAACTCTTGTTTATAAGTGATATATAGGCTTCGACGTCGTATGCCATGGATTACATGGAATTGTTTATTTTTCTAGTTATGGAATTCCCATGTCAATGCTATGGAAGTGAGAGTGGAAAAATTAGAAACCATCAAGAGAAAATTTTGCATGCATTTTTATAGGAAATCCAAAGGACCATCATTGTAAAAAGAGAATCATTAAGGAAGGGTGATTTAACTTCAAGTTGGAGAACAAAAAGGGAATAAGGGGATAATATAAATAGGCTGATCTTGTCAAAAAGGGGGTTTGATTCTTGATTTTAACAGAGAGATAAGTTATGTGATCCATGTCTAGTTTGACTGTAAGGAGTTAGAGACCAAATTGGAGCCAGAAAATGCATGGACTGCATTGTACATGACTTGTAGAGTATAATACCCCTATACCAAGATGTAATAGGCCTATTTCATCCTTTCAATTTAATAAAGTTTCATTTATATTCATTCTCCTCTCTTGTTTTGTGTTTTCCTACAATCTTTTACTGCTTTTTTACTACAATATGTTCACAACTTACATTAATCTTGTGTGCAGGTGTAGCTTTCATTTTTTTACTACTCTAAGACTGAATGCTCAATTCTTTACTAATTGTTGATTGAGACTACATTGCCCTACCTTATATCAAAATGCAACAAGGCTCTAACCTTATGTACATGTTGAAAACAATGCATGTTTACTACATTTCGTGCTTTTTAGTAGTTTATAGAGTAACATTTCAATACATGGCTAATCAATGATAATGGTATATATTCAAGCAGACAAGAACAAATAATAATTATTCTATTATGAATATTTGAAAACCTTTCTCGCAATGGTAAATTGAACCAACTAACAAAAACAACAAAATCAAAGTTGTGAAACCATAACTAGCAATCAATGTGTAAAAACTTATTACACATTTCAATTAAAAAGTGAAAAACATTTCTAAATTGACAAAAAAAACTATGTCCAAAGTAGATTAAAAGTCATATATAACATAAGAGAAAAACAACATTATCAAAAACCATGAAACGAAATCCACTAATTATATTTTTTATTTTTACCATAATTTTAAAGTCACTGAAAGTTATGTATGTCATGACATAAGAGAAGAAAAACATAGTACACAAACCATGAGACAAGATCCACTAATTTTATTTTTGATTCTTACATAATTTTACATCATTTTAAAGTGTGAATGGAGAACTTTAAATACAATATTATATAGCAGATATTGTTAAGAAAATATTCCAATTATTTAGACATCCTAAAAATTAATTAAATTCTTGATTTTAAAATATGTATATACTTATGGAAAATATTAAATAAAATACTATATATATATATATAAAATTCAATCATTTAAACATTCTAAAATCAACGATATATCTGTATACCTTAACATTATGAAATGGTTGGAACTATATAAATATTAAGTATATAATTAAATCTCATTCATTGTTGTAAAATCATTTCCTTATAATTTGTTTAAATATATTGACCACACATATATAGCTAATTTTTATTTACTAAATTTTTTTATATCAATTACACATAGTTGTAACTAAATAATCAATCTTCTAACAAATAGTTGTAATTAAGTAATCAATCAATCTTTCAGGAAATGTATTAGTTAATGTGTATAGAGTACATCTTCAAATGACCAAACAAAATGTGGTCAATGGATTCTACAAAGTCATATTTATAATTCTTAAATGGATATTTAAGAAGCTTTTCAAGTACAAAAGGCTTATAAAATGATAAAAATCATATATATAATTCTTAAAAGGGATATTTAAGAAGCTTTTCAATTACAAAAAGCTATGGAGAATGATATAAAAAAAACGAGAGCATATTTTCATGTTATCCTTGTGGTATAAATGTAAACGTGGAAACCTTTTTTTAAGTCCATGATCAAAGTATGCAGAGAGCCATAAAAAGCAAAGTTTTCATGTTATCCTTGTGTTATAAATGTGAAAGCGGAAAGTTGTTATAAGTTCATAATCAAGCTTGTGTCACGATGAATTTAGTATGTATAAAACAAGTGTATTAGTTGCATAAATAAATAGTTTATTTTTTTGGGAAAGCAATTTATTGAATAACAAAATCATAACAGAATTTTAACTTTAAAAACAATGGAAATGTGTATAACATATTTACCTAATAATATAAAAACAATAATATGGAAAATAATTAAATATGAAAAAATTAAAAGTTATCGATTAGTAATATAATAATAATTCGAAATATTAAATTAATAATAATTTATTCTTTGGTTTTACAAAGAAGTGATGGAACAATTATTGCATACTTTTCATCATATTATATAAGCCATAAACGATTAAATGTCGTAAGAGCAAATTGTTGTCATGGGAGAGTAAATTTTACTCATATAAATTTTGAGGTAAACTACACGTTGTAGTTGCTATGTTTGGCACAAGATAACAATTAAATAGTTACCTAGAGAGTTAGTACTTAACCATGTCCAATCATCTGTACTTAGTAAATCACTACCTTCAAAATAAAGGATTACACTTTCCAAGTAAAATGTTTAGAGAACAAATTTCTACTTTGTAAATCACTACCTTCAAATTGTAGGATCATACTTGCCAAATAAAATGCCTATAGAATAAATTTCTAAGGATAGCTCAAGACTTCTAGATACCAGCAACATCCCATGAACATACGATGGGGTAGGATAAATATCAAATCACAAACATGAGTGTATATGCCCTTTGATTAGTGAATATCTCCAGTCTCATAGAAGTCTTTATGAATTTTATATTAATTTTGGCATGGATGTACTTTGGTAGAAATGGATGTTTATGAGCTACTAATTTGCCATTGCCACACTATCACAAGTTAGATCTCTTAATATTTCTTGTAAAGGTATTTAGATGAGCCCATAATAGAGAGAATAGATGTAGTTTTTGGTGCAATTATGAGAACATAATAATTTATCAAACAACATTAATAGTTGGAGTGTAGTTCTAGAGACCCATCAAATCCTTGAGAAAGGTTAAAGGTGTAGATTTAAAAAAATGATATACATTCCACCACATCCTAAACTATTAAATATGAATGCAGTGGTTGTGGGGGTGAGGAGACTTATCAATTCAAATACATATAACTCGACAAATTCACCACCTTCATTTCAAGCTTTAGAGGTAAAAATGAAGTTTGTGTCCATGCTAATAATGATTTTTAGAAATCCTTGAACAACTATAAAGAGATAATAATACACACCCCCAACCACCCATAATTTCTCATTCACCTAGATCCAAATTGAGAAAGAAATGGAGATAGAAATAATAATTGAAATAACAGAGATATTGCAAAGAAAATAGTAATACAATGAACCCCAAACTCTATTAATGAATGCGATAGTGAAAACATTGCAATTTGCAAAGCAATTCAATTTGGCTAGAATGGTGATAACTTATCTCTGTGAAAAGATGTTTCGGCAAGTTTCATTTGAAAGAAAGACCATCATAAAAGTTTGAAATTGTCTTTTAACATAAAATATAAAACCCTAATATCCAAAAATCTAACCCTAGGAGACAAGGAGGAAAAATGAATGTATGCCGCGGGTTACCTAGTTGATATTCCAACTTCTGAATGTTGTAAAGTTCAAATATAAACTTTGTTTGAAACATTGATTGGACTAGTACAAACTTATTCCAAGTGCTATGTGTTGGTTTGGGCTAGAAATTAAATATTGAAAGATTTTGTCAATCACCAAAAACACATGGGAAATGCTTTAAAAAGGTGTTGAAAGTTTAGGCCCTATAAAGTTGTTGTAAAACTACCAAGTTGTAGGACCATTCATAGGTTGTTGGCATATTTGGATGGCCATATGTATCCACCTAGATCAACCATCCCCTTTTAAGAAGAATGGGTATCCATTATGTCAAGTTCTTCCATTAAATGGGGAAACTTCCAATGAATCTAGTTCTTGGGAAACCAATTTCCCCGGTGAAGAAGTATTAATGTATTTTGACAACCTAATAGAGTTATATGTTCTATTGATAGTTTCCTTTTGACTTGGTTTCCATGATTTGGTCTAATGTATCAAATTCAATTTAGGCAGGGCTAGTTTTTACGGAGGGAAAGTGCGCTACCACCTCTTAGGTGTCCAATAGAGGTGGAATTATGGTTGAAGCAACTCCACATTAAATACAACATGTAAGCCAAGGAAAGGTAGGATACTCAATTCAAAACCTTCTCAGCCATAACCTTGGTGATGGTGTAAGGCTAATATTGGAGTGATCTAAGCTCCATTTGGGGGTTTATGGGTCATCCTTTATACAAATTCAACTATGCCCCATCACTAACCTAAAACTTGTGTAGATCCAAAGGTTGATTATGTCAGTACTTGTACTTGGAATTAGCTCTCTACAAAATATCATGAACTTGTTGTTGTATGTGATGTATTTGTTAAAAACATGGGTTTCTTTGTCTGCCTCAATTTGGACATCGAAAGACTATTTTTGTGTAGATGAAATAGGTGGATATACATCAATTGCAGCCAATTGATAGAACCCCAATCACACTTGAAAATGGTTGTCACCAATAGAATGTGAACAACTCTATTGTAGCGATGTTGAATATAAGGAAGGTTTCTACCCCATGTACACAAACTATTAGGCTTGTACATTCTTAGTGTATGTGCAATAGTCCTATTGACTACCTTGGTTTATCCATCAACTTGAGGATGAAATTAAGCAATGGATTTGGTCAGATTGGCATCCATCAGTTAGACAAAAAAATATTAAGGAACTTGATGTCCTTATCTCAAACAATGGTCCATGGAAGCCAAAAATGAATTGAATCATGCTCAAAGAAGATCCCAATAGTGGTTTTTTTCTTGATACTCTTGTTGCAAGGTGCTAAAGTGGCCATATTAGAGAATTGAGAAACAACCACAAATACATAATCATTACCATGTTTAGTTGAGGGCATGCATGGCATATAATGCATAGAGGTTGATTCCTAAATCTTAACTAGAGAAGGTAGGGGAGTGAAAATTCCTTGCTTATTGATGTCTAATTTAGCAATGGCATATGTGGTGCATGACCTAATATAGTTTCTAATATCTTGTTGGAACTTTTGCTAGTACGACCTAATATAGTTGCTTCCAATTACATTTTATTTTATTTTTTCTATTTCTTGAAAAAATTGGTGTTATTTAATGGGTTGACACCATTTGTGGATTTTTTTATGCCTTCATAACTCGACACTAAAGTTGGCGATAATTAATTCCAAGTTTAGCTTTTTGTTTTCCTCCCTTTTATTGGAAGTGTAGTGCATGTTGGGAATGTTATATTATTTCCATGTAAATCGACTGGAATATTCGATAGTTGATTGGTATTAGTTGACTGGAGCTAGAGGTGACAGATGGTGGAAGTTTGCTTGGTCAACCAACTGGAATAGTTGTTTGGTCGGAGGAAAATGACTAGTCGACTAGAAGTCAATAGAACGACCAAATCTCAATGGGCATTCGACTAAGGTTGACCCAGTCAAGTCAACTATAATAGGATAACTAAAAGTGGTTATGAAGTTATGGATTTTCATTAATGAGAAATTGGTTGTATTGCATTTATAAATAAGATGCAATGGCTATGCATGAAGAAGTAGTGTGTAGAATGATCATGCAATGAAGTGTGATTTGTGGTTTAGCAAGTCATGGTTTTAAAGAAAAAATAAGTGAAATGTAAAATGTATGGCATGATCTATTAGTAAAAATAAGATTTCTTATTGCACGAAAGACGTGCGTTCTACAACCTAGTAGGAAGGGATGTATAACTCCTTCTGTGCGCTTTGTAGAGTTGACACCCGTCCTTCATAAACAACAATAAAATATTTTAAAAAATAAACATGTCAGCTTAAATTTATGTATTTTCACCATCATCTCATATCCCTTGCAATCAAACCTCATTCTCTCATGTAGATCTACACTATGCAGACCACTCCATTATGGTTCCAAATCACTAGCAGACTATGTATAACCCATGGGATTCAAATTTAGAGACAAAGCTACATATTTGGAAGTGTTTGGTTAATAGATGAGTAAAATCTCATTGGTTTTCTAGTTTTCCTCCAAGAGAGAGGTTTCCAGGGTAATTCTATGTATTGTGTTGATGTGTTGTGTGTTATTGTCTTATGTTAAGTTTTGTTTAACTATATGATTCAATTTGCAAACCTATTGTAATCAGTATTACGAGCCAATAGTGCCTTGTTTTCATATTGATGTAAATTTTAATGTTAATTGCACAAGCATTAGTGCCTTTTTTTCACTAGTTTTTCTCCTTCCTTAGATCCTCACGTAGAGAATGACATTGCTTCATTTTTATAACCTTCTAATTTAGTGCCTAGAATATGGGAACTATTTTAAGGTTTGGCATAATAAGTATGGGTATTAAGTCCTAAGCCATGTTTTCAGGTAGAAACTAATGAATTAAACCATAATAATTTCTTCAAGGGCTGATGGTTATGCAAGAGGTTCCATACTACCACACAAGACATGTAAGTTGAAAATTTAGCATATGTGTGGGATGTGGGCACCATTTATGAGGTTTGGAATAACATGAATACATATCAAGTATAGGGTCATTGTTTGGAGACACAAATCATACACATAGACCCCATAATGTTTTATTAAGGCTCATGGGCCCCTACTACCATATAGGATATATAGAAGGAATGTCTAGCATACAAGTGGGATATTGTTACCATTTCAAAGTGTGACATAGTAGGGACAAGGTCTAAATACATTTTTTTGGGGGTAAAAAGTAGTCACTTAAGATCTAGAAAATTCATTTAGGTATGAAATCCCATTCCCACGTCTCCATTCCACAATAAATTCTTTATAGAAATGTTTCCTACAATGAAATATGAGGGTATGTTTTACCATTCTTTGATCACACTTTTTTCATTTATTCATCCTCTTTCCTTATCCTTTTTACCTCGTTTCCACCTTTTTTATAGTTAAACCCAAGAATTTGGGCTCATGGTAAGTTTCATTATAAATTTAAATGATTATTTGATTTTCTGATTGAACCTTAGATAAATGATAATTTTCTATGTATTTGTCTTTTTGAATTATTGATCAAGTTAGAAAGTTGTTGTGAATCCATCTACTATGGATTTGCATGGTATATGGTTTCTTACATGTATGTTAGTATATATATATGTGTTATATATTCTCTATAGGTCCACATGTTCCAACATAAATGATGGTTTTAGGTGAGAAAATTAGAGGTTATTCAAATTAGGAAACCTTCACCCACTATACATTTGTTTCTCGTTTGATGCTTGAGAAGTTATGAATTGATCTTTCCACAATTCTATAAAGCATATAATAGGTTGTGTTTGCACAAAACCAACCAAAAAAACCCCGTCGACAGGGGTTCCCACTCTGTCGACGATCAACTCACCGCAATATCCCTGAGCAACAACCTAGACATGTTTTACCGTGTTTAGCAACACCTACGAAGTGGATGAAGTCTCACCCGAGATGTTCGAGGGAGAGCTGATGAAACCAAGTTTCCACAGAATAGAAGGGGACTATGAGCATTGATAACTCATCAACTTATCTACCGGATCTGACTAGTTACTTCATCATCAACAGATTCATCTTTGCTCTTAAAAGATCGCATCATTCATTCATAACAGAAATAACCATATTGTTGCGCAAATAGATCTAACAAGATAACATTATTCATAAGCAATAAACATCGCATCATAGATCCATGTCACACACATTCACCATTCACTAATACATTTGGGAATATTTTTCCACGAAATATTTCCATGTTTTGAACATTCATGGATTAATACTTCATTTTTTTTATCATGGTGGAAAAACCATGGCAATATTGACTTTTTTAATTTCCAAGGAACTTTCGTCTCTATATTTATGATATATGGATATCTTTTCACACCCACCAAACCAATGCCATCTTTCAACGGCTCTTGGTTGTTTATGCACGGGTCAACTCATGCGTTTTCGACACATTTGCTATAGTTGCAACAAGGTCCCTGGTGATTGATTGAGTGTGGATTCATCCCAGATTTCTTTATCAATAATATCCAAAACTAGAGAGATCAATCATACTCTGCAATAATCATTTGGTTGTAAATTCATAAAAGGTAACCATGCATCCTTTTTTGGGGGATACAAACTAACATTGAGGTTCAAAATTATAGTTGTATTCTTTGGGTCATGTACCTTAGGAACGAATCAGGTATCAAAATTAACCCTTCAAATCCCCAAATTTAAAAATCCCTGATGAAAATACACTATCACATTCCAATTAAAGAATGGTTACTCATATCGTTGCTCCATGGTTGAAAGCAAAGAACACAAAATATAGCAAGTGGGTATCCAAATAAACACTCCAAAGCCCCAATTTAAAATATCCAGAAAAAATATACCAGCACTTGACTGATTCACCAAAAAAAATCAATATTGAAGACTGATTCCTTAAATCATTGCTCTAATTTTAAATTCAAAGATCACAGAACAAAACTAGAATAGGAAGGTACCAAACTGGAAACCTCCATGGACATTATTGAAAATGCCTGTTAGATTTCTTCTTCTTCAATAATACAACAATGGTAGGGAGACCTAAAGACGAATTTAAATGCAAGCATTGTTCAAACCCTACCACAGTGTTGTCACTCCCTATATGGCACTGATTAAAATATTCGACAATGAGACTGATTCATGAGATCACTTCTCCCATGTTAAAATCAAAGAGGATGAGGACGAGAATAGGAAGGTACCAGGCTAGGATGCTCCGCCGTCAGTGTTGTTATTTCATTTTTTCTTCAATAATCCAGTAATGTAGCAATGGAAAAGTGGCCTGAAGACGGATTTAAAGGCAAGTTGCATACTTGAAACCTTGTTGCAATAAACTCACTTGGGATGGTTTAAGCCCAGGCGATGCATTATTTTTCTTTGGTTGTAAATAAAATTCGGGTTGAGTGTTTCATAGCAAAAGAGTTGAAGAAAATTCAAGCAAATAATGTTAGAGACAAAATAAAAAGTGTAATAGTGACTTTGGGAATTTCAAAGACGAAATTACAATTTCGTGTTAAATTATTTTCTCAAAACACCTCCTTCTCTAGTAGTGACTCCAACTTCCTTCTGCATATTTAAATACTAGATGATTTCGCCACAAACTATTACTGTGTAAATGCAATGCCACATCTATTTAGTCCTTACCTAGATTGATGTCCTCAGGGTTCTGTAGTGGAGTAAAAATACAAGAGGGAAAACAAATTTCTGGTTCAAATGGTGATAGTAAATTTCTTTCAGAAAGTGGGTGAAGAATTTTTTTTTCTTGATCTACCACACCATTACCAAGAAGTATTACCTTCTCTAGGAAGGTTTCCCTGTCCAAGTATCGGCCTGTCCCCAAGATCTGGCTCTGTGTCATCCATTTGTGTCCCCTAGGCTCCGTGATTGGATGAATTTGGTCTCCAACAACATGCACTTAATCAACAAGTTTTGAAGGCAATAGTTTAGAAATGGGATACTCGATTAGTGCAAGTATATGTATTGAAGCATAAATAGGTGCACAAATAAGAGAGGAGAAACGAGGTGTTTTTGTTCTTGAGATAAGTTTGGTTTCAAGGCCGAAAGAAAAGTTACTTATTGATTAAGAAACAAGCATGTTCAAGGAGATAGGATTTGGAAGAATTAAAAGATTTATAGGATAGTTAACAAGACAAGTTATGTGGTGACATAGTAGCAGGGGGTAGCATGCTATTTTATGAACTTTTCATGGCTTGGGACATACAATATAGAACTAAGTTGCTAAAAATTGGCATGGTGTACTGGAGGAAGTAAGACAGGTATCACTGATCCGAAACAAATATGACTGGGAGATGATAAGACTTCCCACAACTATAGACAAATTTGTCAAGCATGATGTCAAAGAGCCAGTAGTATGACATTCCCAAGAATTGGTCAAATTTGACACAAACAATAATGGTTGCAATTGAACTCTACTTATGGGGTAAAAATAAAAATCTCACTTAGTCACTCTTTTTTTCTTTCAGTGGAAAAATATACAAATCACAGGAATATCATGCAGAAGAGAAGATCGGTGTGCAAATGTCAATCATTCCAGGGTAACATAGATATTTACATTGTGGTGTATTGGAAATTGTAACATTGACATTGCTTTGTATTATGTTTGAGGCCTCTACTCTAGTATACAAATAATTCACATATAATCTCTTCATATTACTGCATTGACAAAAAAATAAACTTAAATCAAACATATTGCATGCAACTACTAACAACATTTGTTTGTTTGTTTTTAAGTTCGAGCTTATAATATGTGAAGTTTTTATAACATAAAGTGATGATCAAGACCTGCAATTATTTTACTATGTCCAAACATATATATTGAAATCAAAAGAGAAATGAAAGACTCTCAATATTACCCTAAAAACATTTTTTCTTCTACTTTGGTAGATTGATTTCTCCCTCATGTGATCACCATAAGGAAACCGACAAGCATGGCTAGATAGCCATTTAAACAATGAACAAGACCATATCACAAGATAAATTTGTTGACACACACACAACCTCTGTCAAGAATTTCAAAATAGCTTCTCAACCTCTTTTGAACATCAAAACATATTTCTTCCCATTTTCATAGACTCCTATTTCACACGTGTGAACACTCTTTGGAGACTTGAAGTCATGACATTTGATAAATTTACTTGCACAAATACAACCCTTCGTGGGCATTTCCAACCGACCTTTCAAACTCCTGTTTTTAACACTTAGTCAATTTTCTTTTGTTCTCACTATGCAAAATATTATTTTTCCTATTTTTGGAAGATTGATATTTTGCATATGAGACCATCATAAGACAACTTGAAGGTATGGTTGGATAGTCAGTTCACCAAGGAACATGCCTATGCTACCTGATTAATTTTATCATAAAAATAACCCATCCTTGCGGGCATTTCAAAATTCATTTTCAATTTCTTGGATCTAACACAACCAATTTTCTTGTGCGCTTAAAATGCAAAATAATATTTTTCTTACTTTTGGCAGATTTATATCTTTGTCATAAAACACTCCACGGGATAATTGAGACCAGGGTTAGATGCACCCATCAACAAGCTATATCCTAACACTTTCATATTATTTTTCTCATCATCCTATGAGATAGGGCGGGCATTTCCCTGATGCCACTGAGGCAGTTTTGCCAGTACTGGAATAGTGCAAAACAACCTGAAACTTTGTTTTGGCAGACCATTATCTTTGTCATAAAACATATTATTTGAGAAATGAGACCATGGTGAGATACACTCTTCAATAATCTGTAGGATGATAACTTCAGATAATTTTTATCATACACCTATAAGGTACGACAAGCATTTTCCCAAGGCCACATGAGCCAGTTTTTCCAACACTTAAACAATTTTCATAGTCTGGTCCAATCTGCCTAAAACACTGTTTTGGTAGGTTCATAACTTCTTCCTAAGCTATTTCCAAGACAATCTGAATACATGGTCAGGTAGGCCTTATATCAATCTACAAGACCCCCATATGGTGCGAGCATTTTCTTCAACACACAATTTGTGGCGGGAATTTTCTTAATGCTACCTGAGCTAGTTTTCCAACACTTAGTCATTTTCTTGTTTTTCACCAAATTACCATATTTTTCCAAAATTATTGTCATTAATGTTGCCATAAATGACAATCATATTCATCACAGTCTTCATGTTTTTCTTTATAGAAATTGGTATATAATATACTGCATTTAGAAATATACTTATATCTAATGTATTTTGGCAGATTGTTATTTTCCTCATGTGGTCACCATAAGAAAAACTAAGAACATGGAAAGATATCCAGTTCATAAAATAAAAACCCCATACCCTCAGATAAATTTATCATCATCAGGACAATCTCTGGCGGGTATTTTCGTGAAGCCACTTAGACAGTTTTGCCAGTACTGGAAGAGTGCAAATATGGCTGGGAGGCACTTTTGGTAGGTTGACATCTTCCTCCTTAGAGAATCTCTTGTGAGGAAAGTGACATGGTTGTATGATCCATACAACACTCTAGAGAATTACATTCTCAATACATTTTTCACATCATCCTATGAGGCATGGCGGGCATTTCCTTAAGGCCAGTTGGGAAGATTTAACATCAATTCCATACTTAGACAAATTTCTCAATTTGGTCTAATCTACCTAAAACACACTTTTGGCAGGTCCATAACTTTTTCTTAATCCACTTTCAAGACCATATAAATACATGGTCAGGTAGGCCGAAGACAAATATACAAGACCCCCATGTGCTGTGGGAATTTACTCTAACCCATAATATAGGGAGGGCATCTTTCTGAGGCTACTGAGCCATTTTTTGCATCCACTAGTGAAAAACCCTGTTTTGGCAGGCCTATATCTTTCACCTCAAGAAAGATTAAAGAAAACTAAAATCATGAATATATAGCCAAACCAACTAGATATAGGATGGTACCATGGCATGAGAATTATTCTCAAACCATGAATTGTGGCGGCCATTCTCTTAAGGCTGCTGGGACCAATTTTGACTAATTATTCCATACTTAGTCAATTTCCTGATTTTCATCATTTTGCCATATTTCTCCAAAGTGATGTCATAATAAAAAAATGACTTCAAATTCATGCCACATCATCATCTATGCTATGCCATCTCATCATATCCTCCCTATCATCATTCATGCCATGTCATCACCACCTTTGTCTTTCCTTTGACTTTCATTGAGTTCACTCTTGCCATCATGTCCTTTGGTTATTCCTTTGTCATCACTGAACTCCTTTTGACATCAATGACAACCATATTCCATATTTCCAACATGATGGTGGTGGTGGCGATGACGACGATAACGATGATATATACAAGTTGAATGAATAAAGTATGTAGAAACATTTTTAGTAATATTGACATGACCTGGATAAGAGTGTTTTTGGCATTCATGGCTAATGTGGATATATAGGTCTTCTGAAGTTTGATGTAAATATTTTTTTCTTGAAAGGCATGTTGGAAGTAAATGTATACATGTATTGTCTCAAAGGATAAGTTCACAAGGGAGGGAAGCAAAATATGTGAAACATGAAGAAATAACTTAATGAGATGAAGGAATCATCTTGAGATTGGTACTAATGGATAGATGGTCATTTGATTAGAGATGGTATTATACAATATTAATATGGAAACAAGAATGTGTGCATCAAGTGGGTTGGTAAGAACATTTCCAATCTTAAAACTATATGTATATGAAGTGATTGTCTTAATCCATGTTGAATGTTTTCAAAACAAAAATACCTAAGATGAAAAAACATGGGGAGATCCATTATTCTCTAGGAGTTCAAGTATAAAGAGATAAAAGGAGGAGGCTAATTCAATACATGAAGGTAGATATGAAACTATAATGAGGATATTTATAATGAGTTAATGTTATCCCAAATCCACACCAATGCAAGTTAGCATAAAATTGTCAAGAGACATGCATGTTTAAAGATAGAGGATGAAATAGCAGTGATGAAAACAGTTCCATATGAGAGTGCCTTTGGAACCCTAATGCATCCAATGGTTACTATGAGTGCTAATATAGCCCATGTTGTGAATATTATTATTATTATCCATTATGTAGTGGTTTTAAATATATTAGAAATACAACAAAACTTGGCATCACATTTAGTGGGGAGTAAGAAGGATGCACGAGATTTGCTTGTTCAATATGTTGTGGGTTGGGAAGGAGACATAGATGAACATAAATCAACACTCAGTGATGATGATGATGGTGGTGGTGATGAAGATGATGAAGATGATGATGAGGGCGATGA